>APFE030628306.1:45986-76518 GCA_000404065.3 Pinus taeda | reverse complement strand
CAAAGCTAACTAATATATCACATGAATTACAAAAGCCAGACCTGCCCACTGAACAAACTTGTAAACCTGTTGAAAAAAGCACTGATCAGGAAATCTTGTGGTATCTAGAATTTGATGGGTCAGTAAACAAGCTAGGAGCAGGGGCAGGGGTTTGGATACACAATACACAAAATGACCAAGCTCGAGGTCATGCATATAGGCTTAATTTCAGATGTACAAACAACATGGCCAAATATGAAGCCCTTTTGCTAGGTCTCAAACTGATTAGGAGTCTTGGAGTAACCAAAGTTTCCATTCTAGGCGATTCAAATTTAATTGTACAGCATATAAAGGGAAATTTTGTTACAAATGATCTCTAACTAAGGTCTTATAGGGCAACAACAACAGAGTTACTTACCAGCTTCTTGGAATTTCAGCTCACCAAAATACCTAGAAGTCATAATTTACATGCGCATAGTTTGGCAAATTTTGCAAGCACCTGTAAACTTCCTTTTGGGCCTAATCACCAGTTCACTGCTGAGATTAAACACAGACCTGCTGTCCCAGATAATGTAAAGAATTGGCAAGTATTTGAGAATGATACACAAATAAACAATTTTTTAACCATGGAAGAAGAATTCTCAGGCATAAACATAAACACAAGCACTAGGGATGATCAACAACAAATTGATAAAGTGAAAACTGATATATCAGCTGAAACAGCAAATGTGATGTTGCATCCAACAACCTTTGACTGTGCCAATTTACAGAAGCTAAAACAAGCAGACTTTGGTGAAACCATTGAAGAAGAATTTGAAGTAATAGAACTGAAGGATAATTTCCTTCCCACACGCCTAACTCCTTTAGAAGAATTTTTTGACTCAAATGACATCCCTATGAAGCCAAAGATGCAACCCATAAACCAGAAATTGAGGAGTGTAACATTGGGACCACTGAAAATCCCAAAATGATAAAGCTTTCTAGAACATTACCTCCTTACAAGAAATTAGAATATATTGAACTGTTTAAAGAGTTTCAATATGTGTTTGCCTGGAGTTATGAAGACCTCAAATCCTATGACACTTCAGTCATCCAACATACTATACCCTTGAAAGAAAACCAGAAACCTTTTAAACAAAAGTTGAGGAGAGTGAATCCTGTCCTTCTTCCCCTAATTGAAAAAGAAGTGAAACGAATGTATGAAGCTGGAATTATTACACCTATAAGATTTTCTGAATGGATTTCAAACCTGGTACCCACAAGAAAGAAAACTGGGGAGATATGACTTTGTTTTGACCTGAGAAATTTGAACAAAGTCTCTCTCAAGGACCACTACCCCTTACCAAAAATGGATCACATATTACAGAGGGTAGTGAGAGCTTCAGGGATCTCACTATTGGATGGTTTCTCAGGACTCAATCAGATTTTAGTTCGCCCAGATGATCAAGATAAAACAACTTTTACTACACCTTGGGGAACCTTTAAATATGTCAAAATGCCTTTTGGACTCAAGAATGCTGGAGCCACATTTCAGAGGGCAATGGACATAGCCTTTGCTAAATAAATTCATGACTTCTTAGTCATATACCTGGATGATCTCACAGCTTTCTCAAAATCAGACCAAGAACATTTAGAACATCTCAGACAAGTGTTCTTAATTTGCAGAAAATATGGCATATCTTTGAACCCAAATAAATCATTATTTGGCCTAGAAGAAGGCAAAATCCTAGGTCATATAATTTCAAAAGATGGTATAAGAATTGACCCTGATAGAATTCAAGCTATCCTTCAAGTCCCTCATCCAAGAAACATCAAAGAATTACAAGCTTTTCTAGGAAAGATCAATTTCCTAAGAAGATTCATTCCTAACTTGGCCAAACTAATAAGATTGTTAAGTAACATGCTCAAGAAAGATGCCAAAATCAAATGGACAGTAGAAGCTAAGCAGGCCTTTGAGGAAATCAAGGTAGCTTTAACAAGAACACCTGTTCTTACCAGTCCTAGATTTGATAGAGACTTTATATTATTTTCCTTTGCATCTGAACATACAATTGCTGCTGTCTTATTACAAAAAGATGAGTCAGGATGTGAGAAACCCATTGCTTTTTTCAGCAGAGCCCTAAGAGATGCCCCACTGAAATACCAGATCCTGGAAAAGCAAGCATATGCCCTTGTTAAGGCGATAAAGGATTTCAGAATCTATATCTTGTACTCTCACATAATTGCCTATGTTCCCAATGCAGTGGTCAAAGACATCTTAACTCAAGAGGGAATTGAAGGTAAAAGGGGAAAATGGATGGACAACATTTTGGAATATGACATAGAGATTAAACCAACAAAACTTATAAAAGGACAAGGGCTAGCTAAACTAATGACTGAAACCAATTTCCATGCGCTTGACATCAATGAAATGGATAACGAATAGGAGATGGCGACTCCACAGATTAATCAGGCCTTCTTACAATCACCTTCATATATTGACATATGTTTTGTAGTGTTAAACATGCAAGCTCCTCCAGGGTTATCCAGAACTAGAAAGGGATTTATAAAAATGAAAGCTTCAAAGTTTTGTATCATAGATAATGTATTATTTTGGAAAAATCATGAAGGTATTTTTCTTAATTGCCTAACTTTGGATGAAACTGACAAAGTTCTTAGGGAATTTCATGCAGGAGATTGTGGAGGGCACTTATATTGGAAATCAACAGCTGATAAAATCCTAAGGGTTGGATTTTATTAGCCCTCCCTGTTTGCTGATACAAAAAAGTTTGTAATATCATGCCATACCTCTCAAGCCTATTTCATCTGAAAAACCATTTCAACAATGGGGTTTAGACTTCATTGGGGAAATCCACCCTTCATCCTCTGGCCAGCATAGATGGATTTTGACAGCTACAGATTAATTTACCAAATGGATAGAGGCCATACCTTGTAGACAAGCCAATGACTCAATCATCATATAATTCCTAGAGACCAATATCTTGTCTAGATTTGGCTGCCCAGAAAAGATTATAACAGATAATGCAGCTGCCTTTAAATCCAAAAGAATGATCATTTTTTGTCACAAATATCATATCACCCTAGGTCATTCCACAACCTATTATCCTCAAGGAAATGGCCTAGAAGAGTCCTCCAACAAAAGCCTCATTAACATCATCAAAAAGATCTTGGAGGAGAACAAAAAGAATTGGCACAAGAAGCTGGTAAATGCACTATGGGAAGATAGACTGACCACTAAAAGATCTATTGGTACAAGTCCATATGAATTGGTATATGGTCTGGAAGCTGTTTTCCATTCATCTATTGGGATCCTTATGATCAAATTGCTGCAGGAAATACAAGCAGAACCTAATGACATCCAGAGAAGGATCAATCAAACAATTCACTTGCAGCAAACAAGGGGAGAAGTATATCACAGAACCCAGGTTTTACAAGAGAAGCTGAAAAGTATGTTTGATAAAAGAACAAAAGCTGAAGACTTCTTCATAGGAAACAAAGTACTAAAATGGGATTCTAGGAGGGAAGACAAAGGGAAACATGGCAAATTTGATTTTCTTTGGAAAGGACCATTTGTGATTACAGTTGTTCAGGGTAATAACAACTTCTTTCTGAAGAGTCGGATGGTTCAAATAATGAGGAAGGGCCAGTGAATGGGAGAATGCTCAAACACTATTATGATCCGTGAACACATCGCAACTACATATTGTACATAGATATTTGTATTTTAGCATTTTTTCATTTACAGCAGTTGGATAGAAAACCAAGTATAACAAATTTTGATGAAAGATCAGGGAACTATACCTAGTGTGGTATATATGATTGAATGTTCCACAAACAAATCTGAGGGAGGTATAGGGAACAAAGAACCAATGATAAGTAGTGATACAAACCAGCAAGACACAAAGTGGTAATTCTTGCACAAATCAGGTCAAAAGATACTGCAGGCAGGTTGATAAGAGTTAGATCAATGGTGTCTATGACAAAGAAGGCTCAAACTGCAACAAGAATTGAAAAATAAGGCCATCTGACCTATTGTTCTTGGCTTTCCACTAGGAAAAGCCATCCCCAAGTGGAGCCACTGTTAGGTTCCTATACCAATAGGTTTCATTTTTCATGATTGACAATGGAAAGGCTAAATATGTTCATCATTGAATCTTGCAAAGGTTCCATATTTTGCATACAGACTAGGAAAATTAAAATATGAAAAGAGGGTATGCCTTAAAAGAATAATCAAAAGGCAAGAAAATCAATTGGTTAGAAAGAATAGTGAAAATGAACCCCAAATCAAAGACCAGGAAAGTGGCGAGTCAAAATGCCAGTATTATCTTGTTGGCAGCATCACAATGTGCAAATACTTCTGCTAATCATACTTGATGGATGGCCCAACAGTTCAATTTGGACCATGCCATGTTTAAATTGTTTGTTGCAGAATAGAGAATGATTCCTATCCAAACAGCTCAAGCTTGGCAGATGACTAGCTAGGTAGAGAAATGGAGGAGCCCAACTGCTTAATCTGGGTCCTTGGAAGAGATAAGGGTAGATGTAGATAGGAGGGTAGTCAAAAGAAAAGAGGATAATCAGGGTTTGCTAATCTAAGTGCACCCAGCTCAAGGAAGAAAAAATGTTAGGATTGTTAGGCTGGGTAAGTAGTTTGAGGTTGCAGAAAGCAAGTGTGTGATCATTATTTGGCTTATCAAGAAGGACTCATTTCATTCATGGCATTGACACCATGGCAATGGCTTGATGGTACAGTAATGGAAGCATGACTAATTTCCCTTTCCCCCAAAGATCATTTACTAATACTCCCCAAAGACCTTGGGATCTACCCAACAGTCTTATTTCACTTCATTCTAGTACCAGTCCCAAGTCAAATTCTCAGTTGACTAAAGGAAAATAAGCCACATTTCTTGTGTAAAAATCATCATTCTGATTTCCATTCCTTTTCTGTGTCTAAGTTTCATTTCATAAGCTTAGCATTTTCCCCTACATTTTCACTTCACAAAGTCATATTAACAGCTAATTTTATTATTTAGCTCCTTAACAGTGCTTCCCTTCCCTAATTCTACAATAGATAATGCAATCCCAAAAATCTATTTAATACCCCACCCCATAGCAATACAACTATATAAGTCAGTATTGGGAAATATTTAGTCCATGTGGGACTAATATTAAGCCTCCCCTCTTCTAAACACTATGGAATCAACTAAATTTTGGTTGACATTAATCTCCATAGGGTTGCCCGCTCACAACCCCCATTCCCCCCCCCCCCCTCGCGCTAATGCTTAAATGTTTGTTTATATGTTGAATTAAACATAAAACGGACGCATTCACATAACCCGCGCTAAACCAAAGTTTAAAACCCACCTCCCGCTTATATTTTTTATTTATTATTATTTTATAACCCGGTGGGCTCCATAGTTAATCTTCAGCCACCCCATAACCCCCGCTAGCTGTCCGATGATCGGCCCCCCGGATCCAAGGGTGGGCGATCATTTTCATTCACAAGCCAGCGGATGTTTAGCGTTTGGGGGATTGGTAGTTTCACCATTGTACCCCCGCCACACGTCGCCTTTCCGGTGTGTATGGAGGCCCCTCCCCCGATACTGCTTATGCCGAAAGGTGGTGCGGGGAGAAAACCGGATACCACCCTCCGCCCCTTGACGTCAATGCCACGTCATCTGTGATGTCACCTCCACATCCGCACTATGCCGCCATGCCATTGCCACCTAATCCGCCCGCGTCCACGCCCTGCCACCGTGTCCTATGCCACCTCACCACCCACGTCAGAAATCCACGTCATCCTGCCGTACCTGGGACCCACTGATGATGTCATGCTGACATCATCACCAAAAAGTGCCAAAATTCCCAAATTTGCATAAAACAACGCAAAAAGACCGTTTTATGTCATTTTCATTGGTTATTTCCGGAGCGTTGTGCATGCCATTTTACATCAATTTGCTACCCAACCTGGAATTTAGCCATCCAAGCTACTGCCGCCTGCAAATTCGACTCAATTCCTCACCATTGTACCAGCTCAACATCCTCGGCGCTGTGAAAACCAGGTATTTGCCCACAGTCAACCTTTTTACCCCTGTTTTCACCATTTTGTCCATTTTTACCTGCATAAAATTTTGCAAACACCCACACTGAGCCAATTATGTACCCAAGTGTTGTCTAAGTTCTCTGGTTAGCCTCCTCTTCCCACAAAGCTCAGTAGACCCATGTCTGTTTGAGAAATTCACTTGAAAATTTGGTTTTGAGAGCTCGTGCTGTCGATAGAGGTTCACACAGTTGTTCACCAACCACTCTCACCAAATTTCTTTCTGCAAAAGTCCACCTACTCAGCTCAAAGACATTTCTATTTGCCCTGCAGTTGCCCCACAAATATATCAACCAAGATAAATTCTATTGAAACTCTGTAATTTCTCCTTTGACGCACTTTAAAAACAACAAAAGCCACTGCCAAATACAAATTCAGTTTGCAGTTTGCAATAGTTGCACTAAATCCTGGTTTCAAGTACTAGCATAGAAAGGATTTCAATATGGCCACTCCAGCAACTTTAAATGTTGCTACTATCAATGCACCTGAAAAGATGCCTATAGCTGACAGGGATTATAGATGCCTATAGCTGACAGGGATTATCTAATTCAGGATTTGGTGGGAGACAGAAACCGCTTGGAGACCTTCTGCCAGCTGAGAAATAGTTACTTAAACAATAGTGACATGTATGGCATTTGGGAGTCAAACCTTCCCATCTATTTCTTGCCTTTTGTAAACATCTTCCCTGAGATAATTCATCTCTGTGCTGAAAATTATGATCCAAGCCTGAGAGTTGTCAAGTCTCCATCTGGGAGCATACTCTTTCACATTACTCCTGATTCCATCAATCAGATGCTGAATTTCAAACATACTCAACTGTTCATCCATTTCTCCATGAAATACCTGCTGGATGAAGGCCCCAAACTCTCCAACACTGAGATTGCTAGAATTTCCAAGACCTTCATGAGAGCAGACCGCCAACCTACAAGGCCACCTCCTTTCCTATATGTCAATTTCAATGAGGTAGGCAAGCTGCTTTTAGACATGATATCCTTTGTGCTAGGTTTCAAAACAAGTGAGCATATTGATGAAACAATGTTGGTCCTCTTGTCTGCATATAGCCTTGGAAAGCCCCCTACTGTTAAGTACAACTATGCCAAGTTCATTGCCAATAAAATGCATGATCAACTGCTCAAGCTGGACAGGGAGGAAGTATTCAAATATTCATCATATATCTATCATTTGTTCACATACTATCAGTCAGATAGTTTCCAATGCCCCATCAAAAAACTGGATTCACAGGGTGAAAGGAGGTCTGTTATCTTTTGGTCATCAGTTTTTCATCAAGTCCAGAACTCTCCATATTCTTACTGTGAGTTCATTGACCAATTTGTTTATCCAGTCTCATGTCTCTTAAAAAGAACTCCTCCTCCTAGATTGTCATATGACATGCAGAAAATATTGCAGTTGTCTAAGAATTATAAAATAGGTGATTGGTATCTATACCAAAATCACATAGTCATTAGGATCTATGGTTGTGAGCTCTGTCCATACAAGCTCCCAAGATATGTACCCATGAGATTGTTTTCCTTGGAATACTATAGGCAACTCATTAACTCAGATCTCACTCGTTTTCATAGTGCCAAGAAGAAAGCTAGCCTGAAATTCAAAGACCATCTAGGCCCCTTTATCATGAACAAGAAAGAAGGTTGGTAAGAACCTGATCAAATACTGGGGCAACAACTTAAACTAAAAAGGAGTTTCTGGTGGGTCCCTTTTGACCCTGATGGCTTTATCAGTGCTAGAAGAGTCAAATATAGGCTGTTATCCTATAACCATTGTCAAATTCCACAAATTGAACAATATGCCAACAAGGATGAATGGGTGCCAAACACATTAATTGAAGAATTCACTCAAGAAGAGATAATGGAGCAAAATGTCAAAGATTTAGAAAAAACTCTTGACTTGGATTCTTTTCACCAGGCGACATTTAAGCTACCACACCAAGTTGGGGAAGGCACGTCCACTACTGCAGCTGCACAGATTGCCCAACAAATATCTACAACAAAAACAACAAAGGTGAAAGAAGTGATGGATGAACAGCAGGAAACAGAGACAGAACAGCCCACCACTTCCAAAGATCAAAGTCAAGGGCAAGCCCCTCTACAACAGACTGAGACATCACAAATTCCAGTCTTCCAAACTCCTCTTAATGAGGAGAGAGGTAAGAAATGGGATAGATAGGATCCCACACCTCCAAGTGGGTCAACACAGCAACCAGAAGCCAAGAGGCAAAGAATTGATCCTTAGGCTGAAGAATAAATCATTGCAGAAATGGTAGAGAGCCAGAACAGAGAGAGAGAGTCTAGCCAGCAGACTGCTACCAGCTCATTCCAGCAGGAACAAGGTATGCAGCATAGTACAGAGGTGTCTTCTTCCAGGAAGCAAGGCAAGCAGCCAGCTGGTATCAAAGGAACTTTCATGGAGATCAAGGCATAGAATGAACTATTGAGAATAGAACTTTATGATCAATTCTTAAAAACAAGATCCTCCAAGCAACAACGATTGATGGCAGCTTATGATATCAAGTAGGACAAGATGATTTTTACACATTTCAAGCCTAAAGTTCCACACCCCAAATCATCTGCAGATTACATAAAGACTAACATGGAAGTCCTCTCCAAGGACATACATCCCATGGATCAAATTGAACTGCATAAGCAAATAGGGGAAATGGTCTATGCCACACTTGCAGACAAGGCCATGCTGGCCCATCAGTTAAAAGAATTATTGAAAAATACAAATACTCAATTAGATTTGGAAAGGATGTCCTCCACTGCAAAGGATAACCGAATAAAAAATTTGGAGGACATAATTGTTGATATAGGACACAATCCTAAGGATCCAAAGGGTATCAAGGCCCTTATGAAGAAGAAGGAAGATGATATTGCTGCACTTAGAAAGCAGTCAAAGCCGCCGCAACCATTCACTCTCAAACTCCAGAACTTGTACAGGAAAAAGAGGTTGATGACACCATGGATTTTCTTATAAAGATGAATCAAAGAATACTGTAGATGGAGGAAGAATTGGAGAAAGCCTTAGAAGATAAGCAGGGGGAGTCAACCTCCCAACCACCTCAAACATATACAACTCTTGACCCTGCTCCTCCTACACAAACAACAGCAGCCCCTCCTGCCATTCCAACACCTACAATGGCTACATCAACTACAGATGCTACAATAGCAACAACAACAACACCAGAATCCAGCATGAGTATGGAGGACCTAATGAAAGCTATCAAGGAGCTTGAAATTCAAGTGACAGAAGTAAAGGAGGCCAAAGAAAGGTTGGCCAAACTAGAGGCCATCTATGACAAGTCCAAAATGATAGTGGTCGAGAAGCAAAGTGAAATAAAAGCCTAGAGACCAGAGTGAAAGCCTTAGAAAAAGAACTATCTCTAGACAAAACTCTGGTTGAGATTAAAAAGATTTTGTGGGCCAAAATTGGCCAATCAATCAATGACCAATGGCGATCAATTCAGGTTATACATGAGTAAAATGAATTAATAGGCATGGCTCAATTTGAAATTCAAAAGGCCAGAGCAGCATTGGGGATTATGTCTGAACAGGCCAGCAAGATGATCCATTTCCTGAACACTCACACTAAGGAAGAATTGGCAGCACTGGACATCCACAGTCGAACAGAGACTATCCTAACAGCAAAGAAGGTGCTGACCTTAAGAAATTTCATACAGACTCTGGAAAGGAAATGTCAGGAGATGCGAGCAGAAATAAATGACTTCAGAACAAAGATAACATCATTGCAAAGCCGAGGATTGCCCAATCTAGTGACCAATGCTGGAAAATCGTTGTCCTGTGAACAATATACCACCAGAATCAACAACTATGTTGAAAATCAGATTACAGCATCTACAAGCTCCACAGAAGAAGCAAGACCTTCCTCTGGGCAATCTCTATATGATAAATTGGAGAATCAATTTTTTATAGATATACTGAAGCTGATGAAACACTCATAAAAATAAGAAGGCATCAGCTACCCCCAGCTGATTGGTGGCAATCAATGCTGGAAGTATTTCCCAGGTGATTTTGGTCTATTTTTCTCCTTTTGTCAGCTTCAGATTTCAGTTACAGTACAAGTCAGCAAAGAATCAAACAAACAGGCACTACAGAAAGCATCAAGACAGTGACTCAATAAAGCACTAAGACAGCATGCCCAACAAATGCATATTAAAGGCGCAACTACAACCGACTTTGTTGATCCAAAAAGTCAAAACTTGTCTGAAAAAAGACAGATAGCACACCAATATTAACTACTGTAGTTATTTCTTTCATTTACTCCCTTGTCAGGGTTGGTGATGTAATTTATTACACAATGTCTCAACTTCTAGATATTTTATCTCATATTTTGTATATATACCCCCCCGATAGAACGTATTGGGGGTCAGTTTTGGTGAAACTTTCTTTGAAGAGCTGCATTGTATATCTCAGACTTTTTACTAATATAAATTGCTGGTGAAGTTCCTGGTCTCTGTACTATCTGAAGGTGGAAATGAAGGACTATGCTATGCTGCAGAATTCCTGTGTCGTTTAATGGAACAATAAGTTACTCTAAACTATGTTTTGTCTTTCTGTGTATGAAAAAAATTCACATGTGTTTCATGATCTTAGCAACAGGGAAAAAGAATATCTTAGGACCTGCTTAAATACACCCTCTGCTCAATCTCTGTTACTAAATATGTTTTCTTCAGAATTAGCCATGGATATGAATTCTTAATTGCTCATGTTTAAACTGATTCTCTCACTGTAAATATTGTTTAGGAATTCTTAACTACTCTTAAACAATATTCTCACTTTCTTTCTCAAATCAGCATAGTGGAAGATTCTTGACTGCCTTTCACTCACTGATCTCATGTTTTCATCTCCCAAATTTGAAGAATTGTTCCACAAATTCCTATCTGGCTTTGCAGCAATACCATTCCTTCAAAGAAATGCTTCAGCAGTACACCATCATGAACTCCATTACCTAATGGTTCAGACTGTTCTATAATCTATACACCAGCTCTGTTTGAATTCGTCATCCGACCACATTTAAAACAAAATCAGTGCACCATAACTAGCCTAAAATCACCCCCAAAACAATGCTAAATTATAAAGAGAAAGCCCTCTCTGGTTGCAGGTAGGCTAGGACCTGTAGCTAGAAGACTGGTTAGTGGTTACCTCGGCCATATTCCCTATAGCAAGCTAGGGAACAACCTGAGTGATAACAGAGTCAAGGCCAAAAATTGAATAAATCAGAATCAATCATAGGAATCTGCTTTAATCGGCAAGTCACAAGTCAAAGTTGCATTGATCATGAGTTAAACTTGTTCAATGTGAGTTTGAGTCACAAAGATTTGGATGAGATCGTTTGGAGAGTGAGAAAAATTTTGGCTCGTGATTAATTGTGATTGATTGGTGAGTCCTGTTTCATTGGTTGTAATTGAAATCTGAACTGAAAATAGGATATCTTACAATTGAAAATAATTGTGAAATTTCTAAACTGAAATTGGCCCATCGGCATTGTTTCTATTTGTGGTCGGGTGCATCAATGGAAGAGATTCATTTTAAATTAGGTTCATGGAGAAAATATTTTATGGAAGATTCTTGTTTTATGTCGAGGAAGACATAGTAATATTTTTTATTAAATTTGAATAACAATAGTATCTACTGTTATACATCAAAATGATCTCCTCATTATCTCAGAGGGGAAAGACATGATAACTGAAGCAAAGACCAATATCACATGCCTTGTTTCCACACTAACGCTAGCTATGCACTGAAAACCTTCTTTATAAAGCTTCTCTGTAAACCTAATGGTGCGTTAGTGACCCTACTAACTCTAGTTGTTAGTTCGGGAACAACATTAGTGGATCCCAATGAAGTTCAGAAAGTCAAAGGAGCGAATTGACTAATAAATATCTAGATATTTGCTCCTCAATCTACTCAATAAAAGAAAGGAAACATCTCAAGTTCAACCTATTTGGGGGATTTCTAATCCCAGTGAAGGAGGCAAATGGGAAAGAGCTTAAAAGCATGGAAAATTCATTGCTTTTACCGTAAGGAACTCATGGAGGAACTTGGCAACCCTTACTCAATTGCCACATAAGCAAAGCTAGGGCTATGGTGATAGGGGTTAGATCATTTGAAAGGATAGCTTACTTGATTGTTGAGAATAGTCTCAAATCTAACCATAAGAAGTTGGTAAGAAGGGAGAGAGAGAGAGAAGATGGAGGGGTAAGGGAAGGTTGATGAAATAGATGGTTGTAATCACTCTTTCGACATTAATATAGAGCTGTACTTGTACTATCTACTCCATGGTGTTGGTACTATCATTCATTTATTTGTTTTTCCAATACCTTTTAGCATGAGTAGCTTGGTTATGTGTAACTAGATGTCTTTTATGTATTCATGTATTAGTTATCAAGGCTATATCCTGTGATTATGCTTGTCTCTTCTATATCTAGGACTTGATATGGATCTGGCTCAGGGGACTTCCACCTAGCTCCATTGTGCTTTCCAACAAATATACATGGAGGCTTGAGGTAATCCATCTATTTTGCTTTGATAGTGAGTTAATGTTTATGGACATCCATGTAACTTTGTGACGACTGCAAATAACCTTACAATCTACCAAGGGTCCGGAGAAGACCCTTGAGGGTATCTCCATTCTTCATACACCGTGCATTTTATCCTATAGTAGAATTGGAGACTCCCCTGGGGACTATACATCTAGTTCCTGGTTCACCCGGAAAGTTCTCAATTTCTTCCTCCTTCTAAAACCTCCCTATACTTCTGCATTCCTTTTCTTACCCACCAAAACCTTGCTGCATTCTGCCTTCATATATTCATCCTTGAATCTGATCCTAAAAGCCTATTTTGAGCTGCTTTCCCACACTAATGCAGGCTAGCAGGCTACACAGTGCTTTATAAAGCTCTATGTCTGTACACACAGAGCGTTAGTGGACCCAGTAACTCTCTATGGCCACTGCTACAGAGCGTTAGTTCCCCAAATCTTGACATACAATTGTGTCTATAAACCAAAAGTGATGGGAAGCCTACTCATGGACTGAAATGGATTTGCAACCCCATTTTGTTAGCAAGATCGATATCCTAAAAGATTTTTTTTTTTAGGAAATATATTTTTTTCTTTCTTAAAACATTTTTTATGAAAGAAAGGTCCACATTTTTTTTATTCATTCTTCTATTTAGCTGGTTAAAATCTACTTTATTTTGGTTTCAAATAGTTGTTAGGAAAGCATTGGAAAGATTTCTGTTGGTTATCCATGTGTTATAATGACTAGGATGCATGGAACAAATATGAATATGTGAAAGATTCTCACCTATAGAATACAAATTGTTTTCATTGAATTGAATATTTTTTAAGCATTGTCTTGTGCATGATTTTTGAGTCAAAGTCCCATCACATTTCATACGTCAACTCCCGTACCAACGACACAGAAAAAGTGCACATAAAATTTACCTAAAATCAATCAGTAACACTTTATTGAGCAAGTAAACATTAGTTTAGGCTAGGATCTTGGGATAGGCAGTGTGAGTAAATTGCCCAAGATTAGAAACCAAAACTAGTGTCATTAAAGGAGAGAAAATTCCTTCTACACTCATACTATTGGGACCACTCCAGTCTAAGCGGAGCTAAATACATGAAAACATCGAACTATAAGTGAAGGTAGCTTGCCTTCACTTGCAACTCCTTTGGGTATTCTGTGTATTGGGGATCCCTTTGGGGATTTCGGAGTTGAGTTAGGGACTTAGGTATCCTACCCACACAACGTACTATCTATGACTATGTCCCCCCATGGTAGTGTCTGTGATCTGAGGTATCCTTAATGGCCAAGCTTTTAGGAACTTACACAAGGTGACTAGGGTGGGTACCCTGGTACCTAACATAGACAAACCTACTCTATCTTCAGTTTTTGAGAGGGTGCTCATCTTCACAAGAGTACTCGGCCCCTCAATCTAAGGTTTGGGCAAAGCTCTAGAGTAACTGTAACTGTACATTTGGCCAGCCCTCTCTGTTATTCATTGTGATACTAGGTTTCATCTCCAGCGAGCGGTGTTTATCAAACATGGTCATTTCCCTCTGTTTGTTGATTGATCAACTTAGTGTATTTTTTATATTTTTTAGGTATCCATGTGCTCTCATTGAGACTTTAACAAATATCACGATAAAATTTATTGATAAAACTTAATGGTCACCATAATTACAATCAACCCTCGTTGCCAATATAGACGATTGTTAGGACTTCCTCCACTCATTGTGGAAGATCCATCGAGCTCCAATGAACCAGATTCTCCATCTTAGGGAAATCAGTCTCCTAGATCTCACACGGAATCTGTTTGGACAACCGACGATTGAAGTTTGCCAGAGGATTTCTTTACCAAAGGATTTCTTCCTCCTTTTAACCCTTTGCTCATGAATTTGTTGGACCCAATCTTGGTTCCTATGGCACCTTTACTTCCTGTCTCTTTACTTGGAACATTTCCATCCATCCCGTCGACGACTAATGGGTTGTGGAACTTTGTGGACACTTTTGGCCTCCACCACTTCCCCAGTGGACAATCACCACCACACAATTGATGGAAAACCCTGCTATCCTATTTGTCACAAACATTCACATGACGCCCTCCACGAGTGGAACCAAGGCGATGCCAGGTTCCACCCCTTTAGTTTCGAACTGTATCCCTTCGACAAGTGCTACATATAATGCTCCTTATAATGCTCAATATAACATTATTAGCATGGTTCCCATCCACCAACAATATGGTCGTCAGCCATTGTACAGTTCAAACCCCTAGATTCCAGCATTTGGGGTCACTCCCAATATGCACATACCAGTTGGGAACGTAATAGTTTCGCATCCAATCTCAGACATGCATGGTCAGTCAGTGATTGACATAAGAATTCCTTATGTCAATCAAGGACGTATGGTTAGTTCTGTGGTGGATGAGAATCCTCAAGGAGGTCCCAACTAATCCATGGGGGCACCCTACTCACAGATTCAAATGAGTCAATGGGGCACTACTTATCCTGGGGGCAATTCTATACCCCAACATCACATTCCCCATGGAAATCCACACTATAATGCCATACCCCAAGGAAACTACTATACCATGCAACCTATGTCTAATAATGGTACTCAAACGATGGGAGGACCGCAGGGATCCTCAAGTCATATGTCATTGCCTTGGTCCGAGTCGAGGGCACCACACACTCTACCTTTCTTGGAAACATTGGATATCCCTGACTTGTACAAACTTACAAATGACCCCATCTATCATAACTTACTTTGGCTACCAATCCTACATAAAATACCAACAGACATCCCCAATTTCGAAGGGAAATAGGGGAGGATCCGGGCACCCATATCACCACCTATCATCTTTGGTTTGTTTCCAACTCCATGGTGGATGATAGCATCCAGTTATGTCGTTTTCCCCGCACCCTCATTGGCAACACATATAAGTGGTACATTGAGTTACCATGCGCGTCAGTAAATACCTTTGATGCTTTAGTGATGGAATTCTTAAAGAACTTCTAGCTACCCATACGCTATGAGACTGGGACAGAGCTCCTCACTTCATTACATCAGGGTATCACCACCCACATCTCTGATCATATACATGAATGGAGACGTAGACAGAGGTTAGTCAAAGCTCCTATCCTAGACTATCTTTTAGCGGACTAGTTCTACAAGTCCCTACTCCTGCAAATCGCTAAAGACGTCACTTTAGGTGGTGTGGTCATAGAAGACCAATCCATACATCATACCTAGCACTTAGATCTAATAAATTCACAATCTGGTACTCTCTACGACGTAATCCCCAATGCCCCTTATAACTCCAATGTTTCCACTACTCAACACCCTGGAGCGCACACCAATGGGATTATCAGTGCAACCTCTGGGGCTGCTATAAAACAACTCAGCAGTCACATTGCCCAGATGTTAATGGACCCCTCTACCAAATCGACTACTCTTCCTACCACTGCGATAAACTCTATGCAGTCTACGCAAAAACTCGGTGGTAAGAACAAGAAGAATAAGAGAAAGACTGCTCCTTCTAAGGAGCAATCAACAAAGCAGCAAAACCCAAAACAGAAGGATGCTGCACCTCCTGATGATGGAAAGGATAAACCTTCCAAATTCCCTTGAAAAATCTGTGTTGAAGACAACATGACCTATCACTACCCATGTCTTCAGGAATGCATAGAATACATTGCTAAAAAGGATACTGGTAGGACCCTTGCTATCCTTAATAATCCTTTCCCCGCTCAGCAGTAGTAAAACCTTATTGCAAACAAACCCCAACCCCTGCAAGGGCACAATGGTGGTTCACAAAATCCTTCAATTGGTGAAGGATCTTCTACTGTTTACACCTTCGAAATGGTAGATCTACAAACAAGGGCCAAATCCTATGGAGCTCCTATCGCTTATGTAGAGGAACATTCTACAAGTCAAAACCCACCACTGCCAAATGATTTTCATATCGAACAACCAGTTGCTGACCTTGTAATTCACCCCCCCAAAGTGGCACTTCGATGCACAACGCACAATACATCTGCACGTGCTGCCCAAAACTATAGCATTGTAGAAGACTTGGCGCAAGTGCCATCGACTATGTCGGTGCTTGAAGTATTACAAACATGCCCAACACAAAGGAAATCTTTTCTTTCGGCTATCGGTGGTATCAACCCACAGGATTCCATGCTTGCAATTTTCAACATGGAAAAGTGTAAACCTCCCCTTTCCCATCAGCTTGCATTTCAAGTGCAATTTTTTTCCAAAGGTAAAGGTATACACAAAACTGTCATCGACAAAGGTGATTCTACCTACATCATGTCGGCTTCATATTGGCTCGCGCTAGGTTCTCCAACCCTATCCCTGTCGTCAAATTCCCTTAAGGCTTTCGATGACCACATTTCCATCCCAAAAGGTTACCTAGCTAGCTACCCCATAACTTTGTATGGGAAAATGGTAACGGTGGACACAGAAGTCGTAGATAAAAAAACTCGACTATAATCTCTTGCTAGGTCACAGTTGGACATATGTCATGACAACCATCATATCTACTGTATTTCGCATGATCCTATTTCCATTGGATGGAAAGGTAGTTACAGTGGACTAGCTGTCTTTCTGCACCCCTGATTATTCCCCATTGCCAAGCGGCTCTGTACCCCTAGTAGGTGGTGTACCTGAATCTTACGTCAGTATCAGTACTGGTCTACTGAAGGCTTCTTCCCTTATGGGTTGTTTCCCTCTTCAGCCACCCAAGGTTTCACAGATGATCAATATGATTTCATCTATTCCTCATGAAAAAACCGGTCCATGCATAATACCGACTCCTTCAGACATTGACACATACGAAGAACAAATGTCATTGTCACCAGCTGAATTGGCCTACCAAGCCATTCAATATGAATTCGCATCTCCAGTCACTTTGGTTATATCCAACAGTACCATTTCTCCTCCCATAAATGCTCCTTCTTTCGATCCACTCAATCAAGTCCTACCTACGGACGAAGCTACTTGAGAAATCATGAGTTTAGAAGAGCGACCTTGGGAGGATTCGCACGATCATGTTTCAATATCTAATTCGGACATGATGCCTATTCAAATCTTGTCCCCTCACATACCAAAAATCATTTCCTCACCCTATATGACCATAAAAACTTTGGAAGCGGAAGGAAACATGGGAAATATTTCGAAGACACTACTCATTGATATTTCTATCAAGACAAGCATTGTAAAAAACATCCAGATTGGAGCAGATTGCAATCCTGAGGAAATTGCAAGCTTCACATACCTGTTTAAGGAATTCTGCGATGTATTCACCTCTTCTTATGACGAAATTCCCGGCATAGATCCGTCTATTGTCGAGCATGAGATCAAGCTTTATGACAATGCTAAGCCTATCCGTCAAAGGCGTCGACTGGTCTATTCTCGAAAAATGGAAGCTATAAAAAACGAAGTAGAAAAATTGTTACATGCTAGTTTCATTTATCTTGTTCCTTTAACAGAATGGGTTTCCAATCTAGCTCCTATCAATAAAAACCAAGGAACCATCGACGTATGTATCGACCATCGAGACTTGAATGCCATGTGTCCCGAGGATAATTATCTGACACAGTTCATCGTTCAAATCGTTGACGACTGAACTAGTTTTGAATCATTTTCATTCATGGATGGATTCTTAGGTTACAACCAAATTACTATAAAACCCAAAGACCAACATAAAACCGCATTCGTCTGCCCATCGGGCATATTTGCCTATCGAAAACTACCATTCGGTTTAAAGAATATTGGAGCAACTTTTCAAAGAGCCATGGACTACACATTTCATGATATCAAGCATATCATTCAAGCTTACTTGGATGACCTTCCAGCCCATTCCAAGCAATGAACGTAGCACCTAAACCATTTAAGAGCAATCTTTCTAAGGTGTCGGTTTTACAACATCCGCCTGAATCAACATAAATGCATTTTCTATGTTGAGTCTGGATGCTTACTTGGATTCATTGCCTCCAAGTATGGAATTAGGGTTGATCTCGATAAAGTAAAGGAAATTACTCAATTTCGTGAACCACAATCCATTCTACAGCTCCAAGGTTTGCAAGGGAAAGCAAACATTTTATGACTGTTCATCGTGAATTATGTTGAGTTGACGAAAGGCTTTATGTGCCTATATAAGATGGGAGTGTCATATCTATGGGATGATCAAGCTCAACGATCATTTGATGCCTTGAAAAAGGTGCTTATATTGTCCCCACTCCTTAGTGCTCCCGACTATTGTCGCGACTTTCTTCTATACCTGGCAGCCTCAACATCCTCTCTTAGAATGGGCTTGGTTTAGACTCATGATGATCAGAGTGAACGTGTGATCTATTTTCTGTCAAAAGGCCTGGCTGGTCTCAAACTCAGATATTCACATGTGGAAAAACTATCATTGGCAGTTGTCTTTGTTGCCAGCCGATTCCAACACTACATCCTACTGTGACAGACTACTGTCATCACCTTGGAGAATCCCATGAGACATATTTTGTCTCATCAAGTAATTGGAGAAAAATATTCAAAATGGATTGTGATCTTCCAACAAATTGATCTAGTTTTCACAGCTGCCAAGGAGAAGAACTCCTTAGTCTTCGCCGAACTTTTGTCGGACCTTCCCATCATCGATCCTAATGAGACAAACCACAATCCTCTTCTAGATGAGGTTGTCTATCTTATTGACACTACTGACCCTTGGTATGGTGACATTCTTATCTACCTACAATCACAACAGTTCCATTCCAAACTATTGACAAGGGACTGTCATCGCATCCACCACCAAGCTCGACAATATCTAGTGATTACCAATACATTATATCATCATGGTGCGGATACAGTTCTTTGATGTTGCCTCACTCATGAAGAGGCAGAACATGTTTTAAATGATTGCCATGCTGGGGAATGTGAACGTCATCTTTATGGCATATCTACTACACATAAAATATTGTGCACAGGCTATTATTGGCCAACCTTTTTCAAAGATTGTGTTAAGGCCATCCAACAATGCCACCCTTGTTAAGTGTTAACTAAGAAAATACATGCTTATCTAGCCCTACTACACCTAGTAATCTTCGTTGGCCCCTTTACCAAATGGGTGATAGACTTCATAACATGTAATCCTGTTTCCTCTACTGGACACAACTATATCATAGTACTTGTGGACTATCTCATGAAATGGGCCGAAGCCCTTCCCACCTCAGAGTCGATGGAAAATTGTGGCATTTTTCCTATTCAATTAGGTTATCTATTGTTTTGGTGTACCCCACATGATCATTACAGACCATGGATCTCATTTCTAGAACCATATGATGTTTGATTTAACATCACTGCTTGGTTTTCATTAGGATCAATCATCCTCCTACTACCCCCAAGATAATGGTCAAGTAGAGGCCATCAATGGCATCTTAAAAACTATGATCTATAGGTTGGTAGGAAATCATAAAACCAATTGGCGCCGAATGTTATATTCTGCGCTATGGGCATATCAAACTTCAGTAAAAACTACCACGAGATTTAAAACTTTCCAACTCGGTTACGGCCTACAAGTAGTTTTACCCATCGAGTGTCAGATCCCTGCCTTCCAAATAACTGTTGAACTCCTGCTTGACACTACTACCGAAGAAGAATGCTTACTATACCTCAATCAATTGGGCCAAACTCGTCGAGATGCCAAATTGGCACTCGAGGCTCAGAAGCGTTGGGTAAAAACCCAATATGACAAAAAGGCCAAGCCTCATTCTTACCAAGAGGGAGATCTTGTTTTTCTGTATGATAGAAAACATGACCTCTTAGGGGTAGGAACACTTCAACCGTTATGGCTAGGTCCCTATGTCATCAAGAAAACCCTCTCAAAAGGGGCGTATGAACTTCAATACTGGGAAGGAGTCCCACTCGCGGAGCCTAGAAATGGGCTCTATCTAAAAAAGTATTATGCCTAGTATTGCACTAGGCATATGCTTTGTAATTTTATGTATTCATAGGTTTTGCTTCCCTTTTTGGTGTGATTGGATTGTTTTGATATTTATTAGAGTATTTGTCTCATACATCCTTCTCACAATGCAGATGTCTTCATTACCCTTAGCATGCATAGGATACATAGATGGTGGCAGTCGTCACACACAGCAAATAGCATCAACTGCTTGGGTCATCTACACACTTGAGTCGAAACTATTTTGTTTTGGAGGAGTCTTTCTTGGTACCTCCACCAACAATATTGCCAAGTACATGTCTGTAATTTCACTTCTCATGGAAACATCATCAAGGGACATCTCCAATTTGGTGGTCAGGTTAGACTCCCAACTAGTTGTTATGCAATTGACAAATCATTATCACATTCATAATCCAACCCTGTTACGTCATTATTTAAGGGTACGAATCCTGGAACGTCAATTTGAAATAATCACATATGAACACATTCCTAGAGAATTTAATGTGGTTGTTGATTCATCATCTAACTATGTATTAGATTATCATCTATCTCATTCAATATAGAAACATGCATGAAAAGTAAAAATTTACTGATTAAAAAAATTTACAAAAACATTTAAAAAACATTTATGCCATCAAAATACCAAAATGTCTGTATCTATATCTATATATCTATATCTATATATATATATATATATATATTATATATATTATAATATATATATATATATAATATATATATTAATATATATATATATATAATATATAATATATATATATATTAGTCTTTTACATCAAAATATTCCAAAACTTGGATGTTTTAAGTACAAAATAGCTACTAAAGCCCAGCTACAAACACCCATTTGCTACGCCAAAACACCTGTTAAAAAGATCTTACTGATCCTAAAATGCTAAAACCACTCTAGCTATCCTCCGAAGAGGAAATAGAAACTGCTCAGGTACACTGACTGTGCCTCTACATATGAGCGGGAATCTCCCTCATAGGATGAGAGGAACACCCATGCTCAAGCCCTCCAAGTTCCTCAGAACCTCATGAAGACTGTGGGCATCAGCCCCCAGCAGATAATTGGCCTCCTCATCACATATGGCGGGGTTCGCCTACCAGTCATAATGGTGTCACATCTGTGTTAAGCATAAAGCTTCATGTCAATACTTATTTCACCTATAAAAACATTACATAAACATTCAAGAGCTAAAAAATACTTGAGGTACTTTCAAAAATCATTCTCACCTTGAGGACCCGAATTGGTCTCGGGTGGCAACATCAAGTTAGGGTCGCCGGTGAATTCCATGCCCTCATAAGCATAGTCATCAATCATCACAATTTGGCCACAAATTCACCAAAAGAATTCTTCCTTGAATAAATGTCAGATCAGTCCTCCTCCTGTGTGAGGATTGAGTGATGACCCTCTCAAGAATGAATGAAACTATGAGAGTAGCATACCCAAAATTGTGTAGGGTACAAGTCTTGCATTCTGTTAACTCTGTGTTCAACTGGCGAAGCACCGCTTCACACCAGTTCAACATCTGTGGTTGGACACAGTCAACTACAAGCAACAGTTGGACCTTTGTCGCAATGTGGGGACTCTTTGACCTCACCAACCACACAATCAACCATAAAATTTCCCTCATAGACCTGGACCTTATCCTCTCTATGGGGACTTTATTGTTCACTAGTCCGCTCTCAGGGATGTAGTAGGATTACACCAACTCTAGGGTAGATCGTGGATCTTGCCTAGCACCAGTGAGGTTTGCCTATGCCCCAGGGCATGACAGACCAGTTAAAATGTATATGTCAACATAGTAAATAGCAACTCCTAATCTGCAATCCTAAACACTTGCTCGTGTTCATCCTAGCACTGGATAATCCATCTTAATAAATCCTCCTTCCCTTTCATTAGCTTCAACTTTGCATACTTCAGTAAACCGCAGCAGCACAATGAAAGTATGCATGCTGTATCATTTTGCATTAGCAATTCCTGGCTCTCATGGGCCTGTTCTCTCCATAATCTAATCATTATGGCATGAAACTTGTGCAAAATAACCCTAAAAATAGTCAAAATGGGGCAAAATAGCTTCAGGAATCATTGCATGAGGTTTCAAACTATGCCTTTAACCTCTAATGCTCCCCCCAGTAGTACACAGGGAGGATTAATGCCCTCCAGTAGGTCGTATAGGGTGTTTAACGTTTCTTATAGGCCATCTGGAGGGCGTTAATGTGCAAACACTACTTTAGGGCACCTCATATCTGCAAAAATCCACCCCTAAAACTGTCAAGAAAGGTTAATAGATGCATAGAGAAAGGTTTTAGCCTCTACCTAGGACTGACAACACATCAAATGGTCAACAAGATCTCCTGCAATGGTCCATAGAAATCTGCTCCTCTTTAGCTCCAAAATGCTCTCACAATTCTCAAATAGTGAAAATGGTGAATGTGAAAGCTCAAAACACTTATATTTATTTTTGGAGACATCATTTTTGAAATCATTAAAGAGAAAGTAGTCCATTCCCCATGATTTTTATCATGCATGAACCCATATGGATAGGAATTGTTGCTTTTTATACTTTTTCCGCTTTTGATGAAAGTACCTTCAGGGATGAAAAGCAATAAAAGTTGCATGGAATTCTGAAAGCGCACTTTTCTTTTATGGGATATTTTCTCGCTCTAAAAAACTAAAAAATCCTCGAGTTTTTCATCATTGGGCTTGTTAAACACATACGACGACGGTTTAAGCAACTCTCTTCCGCTCTTTTTCTAGCTCATTAAACTGAAAAAGACCATTAGAGTATTCTTTTTAGGTTCTTTTTTCTCGCTCATAAAACTAAAAAAATCCCGAGTGTTTTCTTTACGCTTGTTAAACATTTATAAAGATGACTCGAGAATTCTTTTAGGTACTTTTCGCACTCGTCAAACTGAAAAATCCTGAGTTTTTGTCTCCAGGCTCATTAAAAATCTACAACAGCAACTAGAGCACTTACTTTTTTGGGACCATTTCTTGCTCTTAAAATAAAAAAATCCTCGAGTTTTTCCCCTTCTTTGGGCTCGTTAAATGTACAAAGAAGGAATGAGCAATTCTTTTACCTCTTTTTTCTTGCTCAATAAACTGAAAAAGATACCTTGAGTTTTCTTCATTTGACTCGTTAAAATTTGATGAAGGTATTGAGTTTATCGTCGCATGACACATTAAAAATTCACGATGAAAAACGAGTTTAGTCCACCTCCTCATACTCGTAACAAAATGAGGTCAATATCTATTGAACATAGGTTTCTCTTTATTTGGATTCAATAGATTAACTCACGAAAAAGTAATTGATCTGGGTATACTATTAACATTTTGTCACACCCAGTTAACAACTATGACAAAAGGACCACCATGGAGTCGTTCTTTACGATATTTTCAGACTCTCTAAATATTAAAAGACCACCGAGTTTTCTATTATGGTTCATTAAATTACACAGACAAGGTATAGAGACTCTTTTGCGGTCCTTTCTAGACTCTTAAAACATGAAAAGATTGACGAGTTTGCCTATTTGGACTCATTAAACTAATCAGATAGGGCATAGAGTCACTCTTTTTGTGATCCTTTTCAAACTCTTAAAATATGAAAATATTGATGAGTTTACTCATCTGGACTCACTAAACTAATCAGACGGGGAAAGTAGACAATACAACTGCATTCAGTATTGGAAAGCATGGTTTGGCAGCAGTCGTTCCCTTGAACATGACACTTCCTCAGATAAACCTTCCTTGTGACGGCCTCTCAATATGAATCCTACCATCCTATGAGTTTATCCTAAATACCCTAATGTTCTTGCCTCTCTATATCCTAACACTCTTTGGTGTTCATGAGTCTAGTGCTGCATGGTTAAAACCATTGTCATTCCTTCTATTGTTCAAGGGTTAACCCTTTGTTTCCTCCATCAACCCATCAAGCATATCCTTTCATCATTCCCTTTGTTGTTTAGACCCAATTCTTAAAGATTTCTAAAAAAAAAAATCATTCTTGTCTCATTTCGCATCGATTGATGTAGGAAACATTGTTTCCTAGCTTTCGACAGGTATCTTCGTATTGACTTCAACACTCTATCGAGGAAGACAACCTAGAAACACATTCAACGCCTTGTGTTTGATCAGGGGTTCTCATTATTGGTCCCTGGTTAAGAAATTATATGCGTGTTCGACAACAAAAACATCTTTCACACTTTTTAGATTGTACTCTGCATCTTGGATACCATCACCATTATTGGTGGCCTTCCTCGTGTTTGTTAACAGTCTCCATTATTGACTGGTAATTAGATGATTTCATGCATGTTTGACATCAACACATATATTCACATGTATTGATCTATGATGTTTGGTGAAGTGGAAATCAAGACCTTGGGTAGAGGCTTGCATCAATTAGCCTTTCTTCCTCTCCGAAGTTGCGTATATTGTTTTTTAGACACAACTCATCAGAATGATCCTATTATGACACCAGATCCACATTGTGCTTATCGATGGCCAACATCATCATATCCCTCTGATGAGAAAATCACTCTGACATAGCTACTGAGCATGGGAATGCCCGACACAGGACATGATTTTAGTAGTTTTATATATATATATGTGTTGTATCAAGTTTCTCGTACCACCCGAAGCTCCGATCCTTTCTCTCTTTTTGTTGAAGAAGGAAAATTATAGTTAAGTAAAGTATTTCAGCCATCGTCGCAGCCTCTGACCTCACACTTTAGGGGGCATCTGTTATACAACAAAATGACCTCCTCATCAGCTAAGAGGGGAAAGGCATGATAGCTGAAGCAAAGACCAAGATCACATACCTTGTTTTCATACTAACGCTAGCTATACACTGACAACCTATTTTATAAAGCTTCTCTGTAAGCCAAAGGGTGTGTTAGTGACCCTACTAACTCTAGTTTTTAGTTTGGGAACAACGTTAGTGGATCCTAATGAAGCTCTGAAGGTCAAAGGATTGAATTGACTCATAAATATCTAGATATTTGCTCCTATATCTACTCAAGAAAAGAAAGGAAACATCTCAAGTTTGACCTATTTGGGAGATTTCTAATCCTAATGAAGGAGGCAAATGGGAAAGAGCTGAAAAGCATGGAAACTTCATTTCTTTTACCCTAAGGAACTCATGGAGGAACTTGGAAACCCTAACTCAATTGCTACATAAGCAAAGCTAGGGTTATGGTGATAGAGGTCAAATCATTCGAAATGATAGCTTACTTGATTGTTGAACATAGTCTCAAATCTAAGCATAAGAAGTTGGTAAGAAAGGAGAGAGAGAGAGAGAAGCTGGAGGGGTAAGGGAAGGTTGATGCAACAGATGGTTGTAATTGCTCTTCCAACATTAATATAGAATTGTAGTTGTACTATCTACTCCGTGGTGTTGGTACTATCATTCATTTATTTGTTTGTCCAATACCTTTTAGCATGAGTAGCTTAGTTAACTAGATGTCTTTTATGTATTCATGTATTAGTTATCAAGGTTACATGTTGTGATTATGCTTGTCTCTTCTATGTGTAGGACTTGATCTGGAGCCGGCTCAGGGGACTTCCACCCAACTGCATTGTGCTCTCCAGCAAATCTACATGGAAGCTTGAGGTAATCCATCTATTTTGCTTTGATAGTTAGTTGATGTTTATGGACATGCATGTAACTTTGTGATGGTTGCAGATAATCTTACAGTCTACTAAGGGTCCTGGGAAGACCCTTGAGGTTATCTCCATTCTCCATACACTGTGCATTTTATCCTATAGCATCTACTCTGTGTCTCCCGTATCTCATTATTTTTATCTCCTAAAACTCATACAAGAAGTAGGGTAATAGTGGACATTTAGCATCAAGCTCCACATATGTTTTTTCCATACCTCTATGCGAGTGTAAATTTGCACATTTTCCTTGCTTCAACAAATATTAAAAGAATTTGTGAGCTTCTTTCAAGGCATGAATACATGCTCCAGTCATGGAAATTAGCAAAGTTTTAAAGGAAAAAAATAAATGTGGAGTTAACCTTTGCCATTTCAAATATGCTAAGGTTCTATTGAGAGTTTTTTAGAGATAATTATTAACTAGCCCTCTACTTTTCCCTTTTTCTTAGTATAAATTGCATCTCTTATTACATTTCTAATCAAGATATTTACATCAAATACTAGATCAAACGGCTAAGGAATTTTCTTAAATGCTTCCTTGTCCAATAAAACAATAAATGGTCAACATGTCAGCTTGGCTCCAAGTTCCATGGAATTAATAATTGTTATGAAAAATGACTACTCTTGTTTGAATCTAGAACTATGTTTAAGCTTTGAAAATCTATTTTCCTCCAAATTGATCTTGGAAAGGTCCTTATTAAAGGCTTCTCTATATCTGCTCCACTAGAATGAATGGCTTGTATGTTGAAAAGTATAGTAGAGCTCCCTTCTGAAAATCCTGATCATCCCATTGTCACCAAGAGCTCCTCCTTTTCCCCAAATTGGACCCAAAACAACATTGACTACTTAATTATGATCCAACCTGACAAATTTTGATTAACACTGCAACTCAAGAGCTATTCAATTTAAAGTGCGCTAATAAGATTCATCATTCTTTCATTGAATTAGTATATCTTTTTTGAATTTGTCATCTGTGTTTGTAGTATGTGGTACAGACCTTGTTTCATGTGAAAGGGTTTTTATTCTTGGACTATGATATTGCTAGTAATATTTAGGCCTTTTGTAGTATTTGTACCCCATGATCATTTTTGCAAGATGTATGTCTTATGTGGAAAGAAATAAGCATATAGTTATTACCTCTTAAACTAAAGCACTATTTCTTTAATTAGGTTCCATGTAATGTTCGCTACAAATTGAGGACAAATGGGACGTAATATCGTATCCATACTCATGGGCTATAGTCCTCTATAAAGGGGGAAAATCCCCAAAATATTGTTGGGAAATTTTTGGGGAAATTGAGCTTAAGAAACCCAAATATGGGGTTTGGAGTAAGGTTTACTCAATCACTTAAGAATATTAAACCCTTTTGGAAAATCTATAAATAAAGAAGGACTGAATCCATTTTGGATCACCAAGTGTGGATTAATTGATTTGTTCTTGAGCTTTAGGTCTTATAGTTTTTGATGCCTTCTATCTCTTGTCAATTTCAGTGGTGAAAGATTCCACTAGTTGATATTCCCTTATTATCTCTCTGTTTGGGCACAAGGGTCTCTGGCTAGTCAGTGGATTCTGTTGGATATTGGTCTCTTATCTTTTTTTGGGCACAATATTTTTGTTAAAGGTGAATGAATTTGGAGGATGGTGCAAGATAGCTTAGTTCTATTTGGCATACACCTGTCTTGAAGGAAGAAACAAAGTTTATGAGTCCTTAATATCTTGTTCTAGGAAAAGCACTTACCTTAGGCAGTGGATTTGTTTATATCACCTAGAGTAGCAAAACTCTTTTCTTTATTTAGTTTTTTCATGCATAGTTAAAAGGAGCACTTCCCTAATTATTAATTCTTAGCCTTAGCTAAGGAAGCATGTTTGCCTATCTCATATCATATTCAGTAGAGGCAGACTTTAATTGTCTTGTCGACCCATGCAAGGAAGGTGCATTAGGATTAAGAGTTAAGAAGGTTGAGACATTGTTGTACATGTTTCCAGATTCATTGTACCTTCTAGACTAAAGGAAAAGTGAATAGAATTTTTGGAAATTTTTAGTTATTTCCTGTTTCAAAGAGTAATAAATAATGATGTGATTTGAGATTCAAATATGTGTGCTTGCTGTTACTTTCTTCAGCGGCATGTGCTTCCCTATTCAGAACAAGGGTTTTTCTATATTATATAGCCTCCAAAGATTCTTCAATGCAAACTAAATATGAAATCATGCCCTCGTACTCCAAAGCATCTAATGCATCACCCTAGAGAATCTCCAAAGTAGACCAACGAACTTTGACAGGCCAACTCCAACCCCATGTTACCATATAAGTGTTCACATCACTGCTACAAAAAACATTTTGAGTGTTTCATCCTACATGAATTCATAATATGGATGCCCAAAGGGGTTCTCGAATGAGGCTCAAACACCATTACCACATTTAAGACTTTTGAAAGGGATCGATCCCTTTAAACCATTCCAATTTTTACACTTTCAGAATTTGGCCTTCTTCCTATCAATTTATATTTTTTATTATTGAAAACTTAGTCCTATTTTACCTGTTTATTAACTTTAGGAACTATTATAAGTCAACTCTAGAAAAATGTCAACAAATTTGTGGGTTAGGTTGGCATTCTCCAAATACTATCACACATGTATATATAATCACACATTTTCCTTTTTAGATCTTGATTGGTTGAACAAAAAGGTTCGTTGCCTGTACAATTTTATCCCATACCTCCACATCAGCACCCATAGATAAAAATATTCTTAATTCTTCATCTGTGTGCATAGTAAGGTCCCTTTTGTTTGCTATTTTTGATGGAGAAGCCTATGATAGTACACCTTTTACCACATAGATGTTGTTGTTGGATAGAAATATCGAGAGGAGTCTTACACCAGACATATAAATGGCTATTGTATATCACAATAATAAGCATTAACATATGAATATGTGGTAGACCCTAAACTCTATGCATTCAATCCATTACTTTTTCTTTCATGGCAGATTTTGTTCTGCATAGTAGATGTGTTTTGGCACTTGAGTGTGTTCACATAAAAAATTCTAAGGCCAAACCTGGATTCTCATGCGTCATGGAAATTCGGCATATGCCTTGTTCACCTAAGAACTACTTGTAGCTCATCTTAGGGTACTCATTTACAATCTCAACTCATCCCACTTAACAAGTTACCGAGACAAGGCTCATCACATCCAAGCTTGATCTAAAACAATTAAGCAACATAATTTACATCTTGACATGCCATAGCACCTGGCATGTCTTAAAATGCCTTGGCACTATGTGGCATGCGTTAACATCCCCTACATTCCTTGGCATGCTTTGACACTCCCTACCACACCGTGGCACTTCTTCACATGCCTTGGTAGTTTAGCATACCTTGGGATTTCCTAGCATATAACCTTGTCACTCCCTACTTAACACACCTAGAACTAATTGAAACTCCCTCTCACACACTCTTATTCATTTATTTCCATGCATTTTGACTGAGTTCTTCCTTATGTTTCCCTGACAGCCCCTAACACTCCCTAGCTCACCCTAGCACCTGAAACATCTTGGCCTACTGCCTTAACACTCTTGCATTCCTTGGCACTACATAGTGTACCTTGTTACTCTCTCCTTACCACACCTAGAGATCATTGACACTCTTGGTCACAAACTCTTATTCATTCATTTCCATGCATTTATACGCAGTTCTCCCTTGTGTTTCCCTAGCACTCCTTATCACGTCTTGACACGTGTTTTTACACCCTAGCACCTACAACATATTGGCATGTCACCCTAGCCTCTAGCATGCCTTAACACTGCCTACCATACCTTGTCAATTTGTCCTTAGCACACCTGGAACTCACTGAAACTTCTAATCACAAACTCTTTTTTTTCATTTCAATTCATTTTGACATAGTTCTCCATTGTGTTTCCCTAGCACTCCCAACTAACACTTCCTTGCACGTGTTGGCACATCTTGGCCGCATGTCACCCTAGAGCTCTAACATTCCTTAGCATTGCCAAGCATGTCTTGTAACTCCTCCTTAACACACTTGGAACTTACTCACATTCCAAGCCACACACTCTTATTCCTTCATTTCCGTGCATTATGACCTAGTGTTCCCTTGTGTTTCCCTAACACTCCTTGGCACACATTGGCACACCATGGCACTTGTCACATATTAATAGGCTTTCCTAGTACTCTATCATCTATTGGCACTTCTTATCATACATTGTCACTCCCTCCTTAGCACACCTATAACTTGTTAACACTCCCTATCACACATGCACATTCATTCA
>APFE030628306.1:0-30833 GCA_000404065.3 Pinus taeda | reverse complement strand
CCTCTGTCGCTTTACAACAACTTTATGCTTAGGGCTATAAAATACATCCAAAGGGGGAATCTCTTCAATTTGCAAAATGATTTCACCCGATGGTTCTTTAGGAATTATCTCTGCTTCTCTCGATTTGGGTAGGCCGCTGGTTTCGCCCGAAACCGGTTTCGATGTCGCCTCTTGCGCGTTGCCCTCTTTAGAAACCTCATCATCTTTCGAGCACTCTAGGTTTCTGATGATTGTACTGAATTGCTGCCATTGCTGCAGCAAATTTGGATCAACTAGTATATCATTATTATTTTTAGAGGTGCTCTCTTCTTGGGCTTTCGCCTGGGTTTCTTCTAGTCGCTGTACATTTTCCTGAGTTACTTCCTGCCTCTGGCTATGTGCTTCCTCCTACTGTTTTGATGTAGTAGAAGGAGGCGTATTACTTAGCTGCTCAGGCTCGCTTGATCTTGTTGTTGTTGGGACAGTCGCTAACAGGTCTAGAGGCAGAGTTTGCAACCTTTGTTCTCTAATTCTGTTAAATTCGACTATCCCTTCATCGTTATACACATTTCTGGCAAGCGACTTAACTTGATACAGCGATTCGGCCGATGCAAACAAATCCTCGAATCTGTCTTCTTTGTGCTCGACCTTGGCCAATTTGGCCTGGTCGAGCGCATTGTAAGCGATCTTCCTTGGATCATACTGCCTGCTTGGCAGAGTAGCCAAAGTACGCAAATTCATTTTGCCAGCTTCCTTCTCTGCATGTTTGATATCATGCAGGGTATAAATTCCAATTCTTAAAGGAAAAGAGGGCCAAACATGTTTTTTCGCTCTTTTCAGGGTCTGAGTAACTCCTTCAGCATTGAGTTGATAAGCTACTTCCCTGGCAAGTAGCTTATCGGGGATGTAAAGTGGTAGCATATGCGGCCTGGCCTGACTGCCAAAAACTCTGATGTAGGTGAATTTCTCCTCCCCAAACCAACTTGCTACTGCAGTCAAATCTACCCCTGCTTGCTTAGAAATCTTCGGGGCTGGCTTATTAAAAATGGAATAATGAATTGGCAACATAAAACCGTTGCAGATTTGGTACAGGTGATGCTTATAACTAGTCTTCCATAGTTTTTGATAATATATGTGAATGGGTGTGGGGTCTTGCGACGTCCACCTCCATCCCAATACAAGAAATGCATAATTAAAACACAACACATCCATCACATAGGCACTGTAATAGAATGGCGGAATAACCCTCTCTGTGACGCGAAAGTCAGACCTGAAATCGAGAATGGCTTTGGCTAACTTTTCTGATAATATAACCGCCCAATCCATAATTTCTCCACTACATGCCACCTCCATTAAGGGGACCATATCTATGGTGAAATTGGTAGAGTCATGCAATCCCCATAACCTACACATCATAATTCCAACATAGCAGTAAGGAGAGCATAGGGAGTCAACTGAGTACTTACCCGAGGTTTCATGCTTGTGTTTCGCTGGATTCTGTCTCCAGCCTCGAATTGGTTCAGACTCGGTCTCGTTCTCTGCTCGAAATTTCTCCAGAAATGCAACATTATATTTCTCCTCTTCTGGCGGTAGGTGATACATTAGCCTTAGGTCTTCGGCTCGAAACGAACCGAGAATCCTCCCGTCTGCAGTGTTAAACAATCTGTTGATAATTGGGAGCTCTTGGATTGCCCATCTTACGACATCCATGTATGGGAGAACTTGCTCCCGTGCCGCTATTCTGTGTAGAAAAGAGTCGGCCAAGTCTTTTAAATTGGCGTCAGATTTGCTGGTATTATCGCATGAGACTTCTATTCCAGTCACCTTTGGCCCTTCTGCTTCAATCAAATTATACATCCCTTGCCAAGTGGTCCTGGTAAGTCCTAAGCACATCGTATCTGATATAAGCCCTTTGTTCTTTCCACTTGGATCAACGACAGCTTGCCCTGCAGCTGGCGGAACAGTAGGCATTGTAGTCTTCTTGGATTTCTTTCCCATTCCACTTTCTTCGGTTTCTATGGAAGAATTCTGCACAGAGTGAAAGATAGGCGTAACACAGGCAACAATAACATGAATTGAACAACATGAAGTATATATATCTGGGTGCATTCATAGCGATCAATCGACTTAAGGTGGCCTTAGGATCAAATCCGTGGATAGATCTCAAGCCTGTTATTCTCATTAAATGGTCGTTACGGCCTGTCAATCTCATTAATTCCGGTTGCTTCGATTAATGGCTGAATGATTTATTTGAAGCATGCTTTGGGTGATTTGGCGGTTTGAACGTGGATGAGCGGCTTTCCAAAGGATATGGCCTTAATTACGAATAAATCATATTAAACTGCCTTTATGACTGTTACTCTGAAAACTGCGCTTTTTACCCTTTACGCAATCGGACATCGGGGAAATACTAAGTTATTGCATTGGTTTTGTTTGGAATCCCCGGTCGCCGATAGCAATATCGCATCGCGTCAGGAATAGCTGGTAGGGCCGCTTAGGATGAGGGCATAGTGAGTCACCGATCGCCGATAGCGATATCGCATCGCATCGGGCGAGGGGGAGTTTATTTGCGTTTTAAGAGTTATTGCCGATCGCCGATTGCCGATTGTCGATTTCACATCGCATCGAAGCAAGGGTCATTACTTATGTTACTTTATGCTTTGCCGATATCCGATTGCGATTTCGCATCGGCGAAAACCAAGATGTCCCTTAAGTTGTGCTTTCTTTGTCATTGCGATATGCGATCTTGCGATTGCTTTATCGAAATGATAAAGATAAATCGTTTTATGTTGGGGTTTGTTGATTGATTTTATTAAAAAGGCCTTTTAATAATGTTTTCTTTTATTCGAACCTTTTTTGAAATAGAACTTTAAATTGATACCAATTTAAAACAAAAATCAAAAGGGACCCATTTCACATTATAATTTTGGAATTTTAATGATATGAAATGGGGGGTTGTTGTATGGCACAACATGTGTATAAATGGTTTGGATTTGTTATCACTCTGATATTTCTTTCGAAGTTAAAGAAGGAAGAAAATTCAAAGGTAACCACAAACCACTTTTGGAGATCAGGACCTAGCCTTTCTGATGCTCAGAGAGGGCTCTCTCTTTATAATTTAACTTTGTTTTAGTTAAGATGATTTTAGGCTAGTTATTGTTTGCACTTGGTTTCTAGTTTGAATTTGGGTGGTGGGATCACTTTACTTAGATGGATAGAGGTTTGCTTTCACCACTGGGCTATGGGGTCGAATGTAAGACAAACAAGACTGGATTCAGTTCTAAAACAGTGTCTCCAGGGAAAGATAGATGAGTTACTGCAGATCTCAAAAGCTAAATGGTGAAATGGTTTCATATCGGATCCAAGGAGTAATTAAGGGTTCCCTAGGCCGGACTCTAGAAGGAATGAAAGAAGTCAACTGGGATGGGAGAGCAATTAAGGGTTCTCAAATCTGGGTATCAGAGGAAAACATGTAAATGACTAACTGTGCAAAACAGAGTGTACTTAAACAAATTATGAGTGATATCTCCAGTTAATTCATTCAAATTTAGAACACATTTAAGATTATGAAACACATAAGAAGGTAACAAAATGAAACAAAGAAGATACTTCACTGCAAATGGCTCATCTCATGAATCTTGTAGCAAAATGTTTTTATTACTTGCTCCAATCTCTTGACTTGAAAGTGGTACAATCACCCTTAGGTTTTAAGATCAGAATAACTCTACAAATGTAAAATAATCCACCATAATACTTCGAATTATGAAGTATTTATACAAAAAGGATTTACAAAATATCTCAAACTGCATTGAGAACTAATCTAGGAAAAAAAATATCTTCAAGCAAGAAGATAGAGACAACTATTGAACTGTTGCTTGTTGTCCCTGTTATTTAGGTCCTACTGGCTTTTCTCTTTGATCTTTTGCCCTTTAAGTTGCTTGGTTGTTTGGTCTTCACACTGGATGTTCTGTTTTACTTTAACCTTTCATTTGATACACTTTAACCTTGCTGACCTATCAATATCCTTTTGCTATGTTGTTTTACTTTTTACTGTACATTTATATTTTTACTATGCATTTTACTACAGTAAATCATTTAGTTTTTCCCATCTTTCCTCATCTTGTAATTGGATATTGAGAATTTTTCAGTATATCTCATCTGCCTCTATGTATTTGGCAAAAGTTGGCTTATTAATAAAAATGTGTTTTACCTCATGTTGGAGATAAAACACAATACTTTGCCTGTTGGTATGCCCTTCATGGATGAAGTGTTTACCTGATCTCTGGCCACTTCCCTGATCTTCTTATGTAATATTCCTGTGTCATTATCTTATCGTTGATAACCAAGGGATTAGGTAATCCCTTTTCTTTCAAAATTTCGAACTTAACCATGAACCTGTCAACGACTAGTTGCATGGTTTGACACTTATCTTCTAAGTTCAACATCAAATTCCTCTTAGTGAGGACTTTTCTGGCTTCCAAAATTATACTTGTCTTGTCAGGTATCTCTAGTTCTTGTAGCTCATACTTGTTCTTGGAGTTGAGGAAGTGGATGATTCTTGTAACCTCCTCTGGCATATCTCCAAGTTCTTCTTTAACTTTATGAATGGCTTCTGTAGCCTGCTTTATCAAATCAATATGTTCAAAAATAACCTGAATGGATGGAAAAATGTCATTGACAGAGTCAATGATATTGGTCCACAGTTGCTGCTTAGCCTAACCTAGAGGCTCACCCAGTGTCAGTTCTTTCTCCAAGTTTTTTACTCTTTCATTCATCCTTGTAGCCTTTTGTTGTTCTTCTTTATGCATGATCTGGGCAAGTCTACAATCTGTCTCTAGGCTGGTGACTTTCTTCTTAAGTTTGTTCATTTCAGTGGTCTGAATGGACATTTCTTCCATTGCTTTGACCAGCCTGTTTGCTTCATCACCTGTGGAGGTTGTTGCTGTTGATCCTGTTGCTGACGTAGTAGTTGGTAGTGCAGTGGCCATTGGAGCAGTGGGAGCTAAAGATGCTACCAAAGTGGAAGGTACAAAAATGGTAACTATTGGAATGACAGTTACAGGAGCATTATCCAGACTAGCTTGTTTGAGCTACATTAAGCTATCCAGTTCTTTCTTCGTCTCCTTCAACTGGTCATTCAGCTGCAGCACTAAGTCCATCATTTCCTCATGATTTGTCTGTCTTTCCAGGGCTTCCTTGGTCTGTGGATGCTATGAAGGAGGCAGCTTAAGTTGTTTCTTGAGGGATGTTATGTCCTCATTCTTCTTCTTGATTAATTTCTCTGTGGCCTTAACATCAGTTCGGTCATGGCCCAGTTCAATGATCAAGTCCTCCAAGGATTTTATCCTAGTGTCTTTGGGCTGTGAGGAGCCCTTTTCTAACTTGAATTGGGTTGTCACATCATCCAATGAATCTTTCAACTTAAAAGCATCCATGGCCTTTTCTGTGAGGGTGGAGTAAATCATTTTTCCAGCCTACTTATGGAACTCTATCTGATCAATGGGATGAACATCCCTGGCCAACACCTCAAAATTTGTCTTCTTGTAGTCTGCTGAGGTATTTGGTTGTTGTACAGTGGGTTGCAAAAATGATACCTGCATTTTCCCTGATTTGATGTCAAAGGCTGACATCAGTCTGGTCTGGTTTGGCGGTGTAAGCTTGAGGTATTGGGCATATGTCTCTACCTTCAATTTTTCATTCCTCATCTTTATCTCTTTGAATCTATCTTTGATATCCTTTTCCTTGTCAGCTGGCCTGACATAGGAAGAAACCTCCATATTCTACTATCTCTCTATCATCTGTGTATTGGAGGTTGATGTGTGTTGTGTTTCCTTTGATGCAGCTGCTTCTTTACTTCTCTGCCCCATTGCCTCAGTGTCAGTTATTTCCTCTGAACTAATGTTCTCCTCTTGTTCAAATACAGGATTCAACTTGGGCCTCTTGCTTGGCTCAAGCAGCTCTTCAGTAGCCTCCATGGCAGAGCTAGATGCCTCCTCCCTATTCCTAATAGGATTCTTCTCTTCATTGGTTGGGGTCTGAGTGACAGGAGGAATGATCATTGGCTCCCCTTGTTCTGGAACCTGCATGAAATAGTTGTGATCAAATTGTCTTTCAAGATCAATGAGTGTGTTCTCTACATCCACAACAATGTTGTCCATATCAATCAAGGTGTTCTCCACCCACTCATCCTAGTTAGAAAATTGTTCATTGTCAGGTATTTGGTGGTGGATGTATGCTCCCAACTTGACCCTGAGTCTAAGCTTGTTTATGACCCCATGACGGTCATAGTGCCACATGAAACTGTTCTAAATTTCATTTGTTGAAGTAACTTGTCGGCCTCTGGTCCAACCTCTCTTTTGTTGCAAATGAATGGGCCCATTTAGTTTTTCACTTTGAACTAGGTTTTCTTCCTATAAGCTAGGAAATGGACCTCATCAGAGTTGATGATTTGTCTGAAGTATTTAAGAGCAAATATCCTCATAGGGAGGTATTTGGGCAACTTATAGGGGGCTAGCTCACAACCATAAATTATGATCTTAGTGTGGTTTTGGTACAAGTACCAATTTCCCACCTTGTTGTTCTTGGCCAATTGCAATACCCTCTTAATGTCTTGATTGATTCTGGGTTGAGTAGTTGAAGTCAGCATGTTCATGACAGGGTACACAAAGGAGTCTATGAAATATTTGTAGGTGAATGCTGTGGAAAACTTCTGGACCAAGGGTGTCCAGTAGATGACTGATCTCTCCTTTCCCTTGGTGTCCAATTTCTAGATCCTCACAGGGAACTTGTCTATCTGGTAATACAAAAACATATAAAACAACATTGAAGAGTATTTGAAAACTCTTTCAGTGGGCATTCTAGTGAACTCTTCATGCATTATGTCTGCAATGAACTGAGCATAATCATACATAATAGCAGGTGGCTTTCCTGGAGTAAAAATGGACAAGAAGGCCATGATGACCTCATCCACATGCTCATTTGATGTGTATCCTAGGATGCATGAGGGCATGGTGATTATGCGCCTGCCAGTCACTGAAAAAATAATGGCAGCATAGGGTGGAGTGTCTATAGGAGTATGGTGTTCCTCAATGATGAAATTCTCGAAAATTTGTTTAATTTTGACTGGGTCTAGTGTGATGTACAAGTCCAACAGATTTCCAGTGGACAGAGGGGTGTGATTAGGGCTAGGCTGGATTTGTAGCATTTGGTTGATGGATTCAACAATAATGGTGAATAGTAACTCATGGTTTGGTGCCACAATATCCCTTTGGCTTGGGAAATAGCAGGCATGACAAAAATGTTCAATGTCTGGGAATGGGTGAACTTTTGGGAATGTATACTTGGGAAAATTGGATTCCCAAAGGTGAATGTCATCTACATTTTTTAGAAACCTATCCTTACTCCAGCAGTGGATTTTCAAAAGGTGGCCTGGAGTAGCAGTGTCTTTAATTTGGAAATCCATGTCTGCTAGGGCCAAATGGTCAATGTCCAGGTGAGGGGTTGACACAGGTCTGACATCCAGAGAGGTCTGGGCAGCCATCTTGAGAATAAAATGTGGGAATTATGCTTGTACAGATTGTATAAGTGAGGTTTTGAAAACTCAGGTGTAGTGATAGGGTAATGGCAATTTGCAGGATAAGGGTTTGGGTATTCAGTGGGAAATACTCTCAATTCAAGGGAAATTAATTAAATTCAATTACTTCAATGTTTGAATTATGTTGGAAATAGCAACAAGAAATGCTGAAAATAGCATTGCTATAAATAACATCTCAGGGACAAGTGTTGGACATAGCAACAAGGAATGAAAAATGGAAATGCTAAAAATAGCATTGCTATAAATAGTATTTCAGGATAGATTCCAATTTTAGTTAGTCCCTGAACTAAAATTGAGAAGTACAATTCGAATTTGATCTTTGTAGCTGTTTGTAAAATAATTAATTAATTCATCTTGAGTTAATTAGTTGTAGAAAATCAAACATGAAGTCTACGTGAAGACATGCAATAGTTTCTCCATTGATTGAGGAAGTTATCCCTTGATTAAAGGAGATCATGATGAGTTGTACTTTGAGTTGTAATTAATTAGCTCAGTTAACTGAGTTAAGTCAAGTTAGACTAGTTCAAATAGTTTTTTGAACTAATTGTGAGTTCAGTTAGTTAATGCATGCATGCATGTAACTGCTGCACTTCAGATAACTGAATATTCTCTCATAAATAACTCATGCATGTCAGTTGAGTTAGAGACCCAGTTGAGATGGATAGTGTACTATCAGTTAGAGGATTTTTCCTATATAGGAAACTCATCCATGCAGAAGGAATTATCTCCTTCAGGATTCCGCAGTTATTTCTGAGTTTGGTGAGTTGAGTGAGAGGTGAATTCACACAGGTGGTAGCATTGGACCCCAGGAGAAACTGTGCAAGGAAATAGGAGGCTTGGAGGGCAGAGGAGAAGGTTTGTGAGAAGCTTTGACTATTTATGAGCAGCAGAGGGATTGTACTGAGAGCTGGATAGCTTGTGAGCTAAAGCTTTGTGTAATCCTGAGATATTTCCACTTGGATGATAATACAAAGATTGGGGTTTTTAGTTGAGGCTTTCCCCAGAGTATTCTTTTGTGTTCATGTGTGATTGCTTTCTCATTCTCAGTTATATGTGTTCAAATTGATCTTGCTCAAAATCAATTAAGCTTCCACAAGTTTGTTGTAGACGTAGATCTTGTATTTTGCTTTAGTATATTGCATTATCTATTGATCTACAATGGGAAATTCTACAAATTAACTGTACATTCTTAAATTTGAGAGGGTCAGTATTGATTTGTTATCAAAATACCTAGAATTTGAGGTCCAGACTGCAAACTGGTTTTGATGGCGGCCGGAAAGGGTAATGTGGCTTTAGGTATGTTGTGGATGGTTGAATTGGGCGTCCGGGACGTACTCGGAAGGTACTCGGCAGTTGAATTTGGTTGTAGAAACTCGGGTTTGCATAGGAAGGCTTGGAAGCTTTCGCAGAGAAAATGAGCTGAAAAGGGTGAAATGGGTGTCTTTCGCCTTTTAACCGGCAACGGTTAGAAATTGGCAGGGAATTTCATAATGAACATTGATGGTTTTGGGTTACACGGGGAGGTGGTTTCATTGCTCATCGCACCGCTTTTGGGCATCGGGTGGTATTTTCCCATGAGAACGTGAGTTCACATAGTGCTGCCACGTAGCCAAAAGGGGCCCGGGCAATACTGCTCATATCGCGCGCTCTCGGGCAGGCAAAGTTTGGGAGGTGAATGGATGCAATATGGATGTGCGCCGTCAGATCTAGGGGTGGTAGATCAAATAGCCGTCACGCGGTGAAGTTTTATGGTGGGAAATCGGGGCGGAAATTAGCTGGGCCTAGGGGTTAATTACAATTGATTGGTAATTAATTTATCAATAATGGCTGGATTAAAAATGTAATGACTGGGGTTTATGTAGCGGGATTAGTTTACCGCACCAGAGTGATTGGTTAAACAAGTTTTGTCGGGAAAATAGTGAATTGGGGGGTTTATTAATAATGCCGGGGGGGGAGGATAAAACTTAGGATAAAGGGTTTTATGGGTTTTTTGGGGGTTAATCAATAAGGGGAAAATGATCTTTTAAAAGGGGAATGGATTTCACACTAGTGAAAAGGGGTTTTGGGTATGGGAATGAATTTTGGAGGGTAATTTGCTAGGGAATGTGTGAAACCAAGGGGTAAGGGTGAAAATGAAGGGAAAAGGTGTCTTCAGAAGAAATGAAGGGGTAAAAGGGGAAGTTAGTAAGTATTTAGTGGGGGGTGAAATGAAATGAAGGGGAAGTTAACCAAATCAGCTTATAAACATCCTTTTACTTTCATAACTGCCTGCACTCTGAAACACATGATTAAACATGATAGATGTTCTTATGCTTCAATCAAATTTGTACTTTCTGCAACCTTTCTTCTATTTACCCTAACATTTTTTCTTCGCTTTGTTGGGTGCATTTAAGCTAGCAGACCCTTTCCTTTTCTTTTTCTTTTGAAAATTAAACTATCTACTTCTAACATTATATCTTCCAATGGCTTAGATTAAGCTTATGAGCACATTTTATTTCTCTACCTATCTACTGATCTGCCAAGATTAAACAGTTTGGCCAAATCTTTATTCTCTAACTATAAACAAGAAATTTAAAGCATGAAGTAATCAAGATTATGCAGTTTGACTATCATGGGTTGTGGCATGTATGATAAGGTACACACAATTGTTATTTTAGAAAGTAAATTAAAGAGTAGTGGCACTTGGACTTGCACACTTTCATGATCTGTTTTTGTTTGGGGTTCATATTTTTTCATTTTTTGATATTTTCTTATTCTTTTTGTCCTTTGATATTTCTTTTAGGACATACCCTCTTTACATTTTTTAATATGGAAATCATTTGTAGAAAAGAAAAGGTACGTACAATATTACAAGACTTAACCATGGTCAATTCCAACTTATGAATCCTATTATTATAGGACCCTAACAGTGGCTCCACATGGGGATGGCATTTCCTGGTGAAATGTCAAGAACTCTGAAGATCAACAACGTTTGAATTGTGATTGTAGTTACCTTGTGAACTGTCCTTCTGTGATTCTGCTTTATTGATAGTTATGATAGTGAATCCTTCAAAGCTCAACGCCTTCTCTCCGGGCTTAACTTCAAAGGATTACCATCCAATCCAATCTAACACTCTATGATGTTATGTACAATGATGCAAATTAAAGTGAACTATTATTAGTCAGTGGAAAAATAATGCTTCAACATTCTACTATTAACAGGTCCTCCTGGTAGATGTGATCCATCTATCTCTCTTAAGAAAAAGGCATTGTTGCCCCTGTAACCATAAATGACATAAGGCCCTTGCCACAAAAAATCAAATTTTCCATGCTTGCCTTTGTCTTCTCTTCTTGAATCCCAATTAAGGACTTTATCTCCTATGTAAAAATCATCTGCTTTAGTCTTTTTATCAAAAACCTTCTTGATTTTGTCCTGGATTACCTGTGATTTTACATATACTTCTTCTCTAGTCTGTTGCATGTGTATGGTTTGATTTATTCTTCTCTGAATATCATTTGGTTCCACTTGCAATTCCTAGATGATCTTCATCATTGGTACTTCTAAGGATGATGGAAAAACAACATCCATCCCATATACCAGCTGATAAGGTGATGTTCCAATGGACTTCTTAGTAGTCAGTCTATCTACCCATAAGACATTGACTAACTTCTTGTTCCATGTCTTCTTGTTATCTTCTAGCAATTTCTTAATGATATTGACCAGGATTTTATTAGATGATTCTGCTAGTCCATTACCTTGAGGGTAATAGGTTGTGGAGTGGCCAAGGGTGATGTGGTATTTGTTACAGAAGTCTATCATTCTCTAAGATTTAAAGGCAACTGCATTATCAGTAATGAGCTTCTGGGGGCATCCAAATCTTGACAAGATATTATTCTCTTGAAATGAGATTATGATAGTGTCTGTGGCTTTTCTAGAAGGGATGGCTTCTATCCAATTGGTGAAATAGTCAGTAGCTGTCAGAATCCATTTGTGCTGAGCTGAGGAGGTTGGGTGTATTTCTCCAATGAAGTCTAACCCCCATTGTTGAAATGGAATTTCAGTGGAAATTGGTTTAAGAGGCAAGGGTACAATTTTTCTCTTTCCCTAAACTATCTGGCATTTATGACAGGAGGTCACATGTTTCTTAACATCTGCAAACAAAGTGGGCTAGTAGAAACAAACCCTCAGGATTTTGTCAACAGTAGTCTTCCAGTACAAGTGTCCTCCACAATCCCTTGCATGAAACTCTTGCATGATTTTATCAGCTTCATTTTTCAGTAAACAATTCAAAAGAATACCACTATTGTCTTTCCAAAACAATGCATTATCTATGATACAATACTTTAATGACTTCATCTTTAAAAATCTAGCTTTAGTTCTTGTTAAACTAGGAGGAGCTTGTAAATTTTGTAATACAAATATAATATCTACATACCAGGGTGAATCAGTAAAAGGTTCATTGATCAGTGGAGTCACCATCTCTTCCTGATCATCAAGGGCACTAAGGAAGTTTATATCAAGGACCTGATAGTTCGATTCAGCCATGAGTTCGGCTAAACCTTGGCTTTTGATAGGCTTAGTTGGCTTTATCTCTATGTCATATTTCGATATTGTGGCAATCCATTTGCCTCTTTTCCATTCAGGGCCATTTTGTGTCAAAATGTCCTTAACTACAGAATTTGGAACATAAGCAATAATGTGAGAATACAGAATGTATACTTTGAAGTCTTTGATAGCCTTTACTAAAGCTAATGCTTATTTGTCCATAATATTGTATTTGAGTGTGGCATCTCTTAAGGATTTACTAAAAAATGCAATTGGTTGTTCATATCCTTGGTTGTTCTTTTGCAGCAAGGCTACTGCAATGGTGTGTTCTGAAGCAAAAGAAAAGATTATGAAATCCTCATTAAAATCAGGATTTATTAGGACTGGAGTTTTGGTTAAGGCTTCCTTAATGGCTTCAAAGGATTGTTTGGCCTCCATTGTCCATTTAAGTGTTGAGTCCTTTCTTAGCATGTTATTTAATTCTCTAATCAGTTCTGCTAGATTTGAAATGAATCTCCTAGGAAAGTTTACCTTGCCTAGAAATGACTGTAACTCTCTAATGTTTCTAGGATGGGTAATGGTCAAAATGGTCTCTATTCTAGCAGGATCTATTCTAATCCCATCTTTAGATATGATATGTCCCAATAGTTTTCCCTCTTCTAGACCAAAGAGTGTCTTTTTTGGATTTAAAGAAATCCCAAATTTTCTACATTTGATAAATACTCTTCTTAGGTTGTCTAGGTGTTCATTGTCAGATTTAGAGAAGACTGTGATGTCATCTTGGTATACTACTAGGAAGTCATGGATCTCCTTGGCAAAAACTATATCCATAGCTCTTTGAAATTTGACACTTGCATTCATTAATCCAAAAGGCATCTTCAAATACATGAAGGTACCCCAAGGAGTAGTAAATGCGGTTTTAGCTTGGTCCTCTGGTTGAACTAAGATCTGGTTATACCCAGAGAATCCATCTAACCATGAAATCTTGGATGAGCCTACTACCCTCTACAGGATATGGTCCATTTTTGGTAGAGGATAGTTATCTTTTAGTGAGACCTTGTTTAAATTTCTGAAATCTACACAAAGTCTAATTTCACCAGTCCTTTTCCTAGTAGTGACTAAGTTTGAAATCCAACCTGAGTATCTAATGGGGGCTATAATTTGGGCATCAAACATTCTTTTAACTTCTTTCTCAATAGACGACATAAGAACTGTGTTTATTCTCCTAAGTTTCTGTTTGAAAGGTTTATGATCTTCCTTTAGAGGTATTTTGTGTTGGATTATGCTGGTGTCATAAGATTTTAAGTCTTCATAACTCCAGGCAAATACATCCTGGAACTCTTTAAACAGATTGATGTATTTAACCTTTTCCTCTAGAGGTAAGGCTTTTGATATTTTAATGAGTTTTGGTTTATCCTCAGTTCCTATGTTAACCTCTTCTATGTCAGCTCTCAAAGGTTCCATTTTGGGTTTTCTAGCTACATCATTAGAGTCAAACAAATCTTCTAAAGGGACTAATCCCTTAAGGAATTTTTTTTTTTCAAATTAAGAATTTTTGAATCATCATTCATTATTTCTTCAATCTCTACATTCTCTAAACTATCTATTTCTACTCTAGTAAATTCAATTGGTTTAGCTATATCTAAAATATTTACATCTATGTTACTTTCTATATTATTGTCTACTGTATAGTCTGTATCTATCTTACAATTCTGAAACTCACCTTCATTGTTCATGAAATCGTAAATCTTAGAATTCTGGGAGAAAATATGCTAATACTTCAAGTTTTCTGGTATAACAAGCCTATGTCTTACTTCTGCAGTGTACTAATGGTTGGGTTGAAATGGCAATTTACAGGTACTAGCAAAAGTGGCCAGACTGTGGGCCTGCATGTTTTGTTTTCTAGGAATGGCGGCAACGTTTGTTTCCAGGAGGTCTTTGATCAAGTCTAGGACAATTTCCCTATATTGACCAAGTCTAAGATTGTTTACAGAGTATTCACCATTAATCGGTTTAATAATCAGCTCTGAGTCTCCCATGATGGAAACTCTTTTGGCTCCAAGTTTCCTAACCAATTGTAACCCTAGAATTAGGGCTTCATATTTAGCCATGTTATTGGTACACTTGAAGTTCAATCTGAAAGCATGTCCCTCAGCATGATTATTCTCCATATTATGGATCCACACTCCTGCACCAGCCCCTAACCTATTGACAGATCCATCAAAGTCTAGATGCCATAGGGACTCATGAAAAATGTTCTCACTATCAGCCACTTTGTATTTCAATTCTTGAGCTGCGATTTCCTTACTGTCATGTTCTGCATTATACAAGATAAAATAGTCCATATCTAAATGCATGGAGTATATGGGGAAGTTTTGTGGTTTTCCATCACTACTCACCATGTATTTCATCAAGGTCTCTCTATATAGTTTTCTTAGTTGGCCAAAAACATATATGGTGGCATAAGACATATCTAATTGCAAGGATCCCTGCAGTTTTGCTCCCCATGAGCGAGATAGCAACATTCCATATTTGGGTGGGATTTCTACAACTACTATGTCCATTAGAATACTCTTTGCAGGGCACTGGACAAGAGTTACACATAAGTCCTTGATCAAACCAAGGCATTTAACTTGGCTAGAGTCAAAAGAAAACAAATCCTTATATGGTCTGGTAATGTCTAGGTTCAATCTTTCCATGATTGCCTTTGGCATCAAATTATGGGATGCCCCTGAGTCTAACATAGCATTATGCAATATTTTTTTTATGAATGTTCAGGCTAATGTAGAAAGGAGGAACTCTCCCTTGTTGATGAATACCATTGGCCTCAAGGCCAAACAATAATTCAGGTTGATCATCATTCAAGTTAACAACATGCTCTCCCTCTCCTATGTTTAGAGTTTCAGTTATCTGTGACCTATAGGGTTCATTCTTTACTAGTTTGGTCAAGGGAATTGATATCTTTAATTTCGCTATTTCAGTTTTGATGCTGAAAGGGAGTTGAGCTTTGTTTGTTTGATTTAGATGTTCCTTAACATGTGAAGTTTGTGTGTTCTTATCCTGTTTCTCAATACTAGGCATTTCAGTCTGTGTTTCTACTGTTTTGCCTTGATTTCTCTTATTTTGAATCTATGTTCTAGGAAACGTGGTATAAAGGTCCGTTTTCGTACGGAAATGGGTACAAAACGTGGAAACACGTTTGGTATGGCCGTGAAATGTGTTTCCGACCGTACTGCCACGTTTCCTGAAACAGAAACGTGGCCAGTACGGCCGAAAACGCGTTTCAGGGCCGTACGACCCACGTTTCCTCATTAACTTGTGTTTTTTTTAATTTGTTATTTAATTTACTTTTAGGGTATGTTAGTGACTTCTTGTTGCTTCTAGATGCGTGTCTAAAGTTATAAAAGTGAATTTTTTCCCTAGTGTTGATATGCAGTTCATCAGGAAGTTTGAGGGATATGCAGTTCATGGTAATGTTAAATTCTTAAAGTAAAAGTAGTATTCAACTTTATTTTTCATTTTCCTCCTTTTACTTAAATTTTTAACATTACCATGAAATGACTCAGGATGTTTGAGAGTGGTTTCACCCTCATTGGATTTCATATGGAGAAAGTAGAATTTTAGATCTCACTCAAAATCCAGCAGACTTATTTGTTTTTTAGGATTTCAGGATGGAGGGATTGCAATGTTTCCATTGGATTTTATCATGTACTAGGGTATGGAAATTGTATTTAATCAAGAGAACCAAGCCCTCTATGCAGGGGAAACTCCCAATAATCAAGATCATGTAGGGTACTAGGGTATGAAACGTGTATTTAATCAAGAGCACTAAGGTCGTTCGACTATGTAGGAGGAGACTCCCAATACAACAGTGGTCCTTCTAAAGAATGGGATGTGGATGCAAAAAATCCTGATTTGGATCTCTCTCTTACAGCCTTATAGTCTTTATTGTACTTGTGGCCTCATATATTAATATTAATAAAGGTTGATTTTGAGATTTGGATATATAATAAAGGTTGCTTTTGGATATTCCGATATTTTTTTTTTCATTATGTGATCATTCATGAGTAAATGTGATGTAAATTAAATCTTAATGTTTAAGTGTAATAAATTATAATGTATCATTTATGCTTTATGATTTCACACACACACAACACACACACCATACACATATATAAGACATATATATATCTCTCTCTTCTCTCTCTTCTCTCTCTCTTTATATTAATATATATATTATTATAATATATATATATTATCTATTCTTCTCTTGTTCTCTTCTCTCTCTCTTATTTTATTTATATATATATTATATATATATTCACGTTTCCCTGTTTCCAAAATTTGGGGAGGTCGCGTTTCGTATCGCTTCTCGTTTTAGAAAATTGTACCCGTTTCCCCATTTCGTGCAACTTAGTTTTGAATGATTTCAGTAATTATCTATGTTTGAGTTTCAGTGGAGGTTATATCTACAATTTTGGGGGTAGGAGTCTCCGGTGTTCCCCTAGGGAGGATTTGTAACACTTTGGTAACCAGAGCTTCTTTTATTATCTTATTCTAGGTTTGGATGGATCTTTTAATGGGAGTCTCATTGTTCTTTTTACTTCTTAAGCTATATTGTTTGTGTACCTCATATATAACTGACTCATATCCTTGTTTAAAATCAAAGGATTCACCAGATTCTAACTGCAACTGCTGCAACATATATAACTCTTGTTCTTCTTGAGTAAGAAAAACAGTGTCTTCGTCTTTGGTTTCTAGTAAGTTTATCTGGGTATCATCCTCTCCTTCTTGGTCCTGTGAACCCTCAGCATAGTTTTCTTGGAAGGGGGGCCTAATCTGCTGATCTGGTATAACATTCTTTCCAGCATTAGGATTCTTCCTAAAATTGGGGTTTCTTATTGGGAGTGGTTGTTGATTTTCCCATTGATTTTTCCTTTCCTTGTCTTCTAATCTATCCATTATTCTCTCTAAACTCTTAGCTAAAATATCTACCTTTCTATCTGAAGTGGAAGTTTCCTCTTTAAATACAACTTTCTTTTCATTTCCCATTCGGGATTTCTTGGCTAATAGGTTTGCCTCTACACTACCATCATTGCATTGCATTTGTTCCAGTGTTTCAAGTTTTCTTTCCCTTAATTGGTATGACAAGTCAGCGTCAAAACCATCAGGGAATTTAATTAATGCTAGGTCAGGTGGAGGCTTAATATTGGCTGGAATTGCATTGTAGATACTATTGAACCTAGTGCAATAGTCCTAAACTCACTCATTAGGAGCTCATCTAATGTTTTCATATTCATAAAGTATTTGTAATTGGTTTTCTTTCCCTCCCATCTATCAATGAATAATCTATGAAAAGTAACTAAATCTGCAATATGGTTGGCAAGAAAGGCTTTGAACCATTTCTTGACATCCCCAGTTAAAGTTTGGGCAAACAACCTCATTTGCACATCTGCTTCATCTATCTCATGCAACTCAAAAAAGTCAGACATGTTTACATATTGTTGGGCAGTGTACTGACCAATAGCATCAAACAGGAAGATTTTACTATGATAATCTACGGGCATGGTATGGAGTTGTGCAGGTAAAACTAGAGGTGCATATTGGTTTGCCATAGTTGTGATTCTAGTTGGACTATGGGGTAAAGTTGTGGTGCTTGAGCAAGGACCTGAACTGGATCGAGGTAAACTAGATGATGGTGAGGATGGTTGATGAATTATTGGTTTAGGGGATTGGACTGTGGTGGATACTATGGGTGAAAGTTATGGTGAAGAAGGTGTATTTATAGTGAGTGAAGACTATGCAAAAATTTCAGAGGCAGCAACAGTGAGGGCAACTAGTTCAATAGATTTTTGAAGGTAAGCATTATCTATATTGCTGATCAATGTAGAGTTCAAGGCTTCTAACTGTCAAAAGCGTCCAAGACAAATTTATCTAAATCTAGATGGATAACCCTTTTTTATTCAATGAGTTGAGTAAACTCAGGGTATAAGACTCTTTCATGGATGGCATTCTCAAATTTAGTTCTAAATAATGAGAGGTCAAATGACAAATCAAAAGGGATTTCCTCTAAAGTTGACAACTCCTCAAGGAGTGAATTGACTCTAACTAACCCACTACTACTTCACTGAGTTTCTACTGTTTTGGGTTTTCTTAGAATTTTGTCTAGGTCATCAACTATAGTTGCAGGGTTTGGATTTGGGTTTGCCCTGGTATAGTGAATTTTCTTAGGAGCCATAATTCTAAAAATTTTAACTATTTTTTTATGAAATTTTTGAAGATTAACTTCGGAAAATGACCTTAAGGGGCTTAAAATGAAATTTAAGGTTTCCTTAAAGTTTTATGAGACTGAGGATCGAAGTCCCCATTATGGTCGCCAGTTATATTATCACTCTGATATTTATTTTGAAGTTAAAGAAGGAAGAAAAGTCAAAGGTAACCACAAACCGCTTTTGGAGATCAGGACCTAGCCTTCTTGATGCTCAGAGAGGGCTCTCTCTTTATAATTTAACTTTGTTTTAGTTAAGATGATTTTAGGCTATTTATTGTTTGCACTTGGTTTCTGGTTTGAATTTGGATGGTGGGACCACTTTACTTAGATGAACAGAGGTTTGCTTTTACCATTTGGCTATGGAGTCGAATGTCAGACAAACAAGATTGGATTCTGTTCTAAAAATAGTGTCTATAGGGCAAGATAGATGAGTTACTGCAGATCTCAAAATCTAAATGGTGAAATGGTTTCAAATTGGATCCAGGGAGAAATTAAGGGTTCCCTAGGCCGGACTCTGGAAGGAATGAAATAATTCAACTGGGGTGGGAGAGAAATTAAGGGTTCTCAAGTCCGGGTATCAGAGGAAAACATGTAAATGACTAACTGTGAAAAACATAGTGTACTTAAACAAATTCTGAGTGGTATCTCCAGTTAATTCATTCAAATTTAGAACACATTTAGGATTATGAAACACATAATAAGGTAACAAAATCAAACAAAGAAGATACTTCACTGCAAATAGCTCATCTCATGAATCCTGTAGTGAAATGATTTTATTACTTGCTCCAGTTTGTTGACTTGAAAGTGGTACAATCACCCTTAGGTTTTAAGATCAAAATAACTCTACAAATGTAAAATAATCCACCATAACACTTCAAATTATGAAGTATTTATACAAAAAGGATTTACAAAATATCTCAAACTGCATTGAGAACTAATCCAGGAAAAATAAATATCTTCATGCAAGAGGATAGAGACAACTATTGAACTGCTGCTTGATGTCCCTATTATTTAGGTTCTGCTGGCATTTCTCTTTGATATTTTTCCCTTTAAGCTGCTTGGTTGTTTGGTCTTCACGCTGGATGTTCTGTTTTACTTTAACCTTTCATCTGATACTCTTTCATTTGATACACTTTAACCTTGCTGACCTGTCAATATCATTTTACTATGTTGTTTTACTTTTTACTGTACATTTATATTTTTACTGTGTATTTTACTACAGTAAATCATTTAGTTTTTCCCATCTTTCCTCATATGGTAATTGGATATTGAGCATATTTTGGTATATCTCATCTGCCTCTGTGTATTTGGCAAAATTTTACCTCATGTTGGAGGTAAAACAAGTTTTCAAATGTTTGATACAATACTTTGCCTGTTGGTATGCCCTTCATGGATGAAGTGTTTAGAGGAAATAAGAAGATTAGTTATTTCCTCTAAAGCAATGTTCTCCTCCTGTTCAAAGACAAGATTCAACTTGGGCCTCTTGCTTGGCTCAAACATCTCATCATTAGTTTCCATGGCAGAGCTAGATGCATCCTCCCTATTCCTCTTAGGATTCTTCTCTTCATTGGCTCGGGTCTGAATGACAGGAGGAATGTTCATTAGCTCCCCTTGTTTTGGAACCTCTAGAAAAGAGTTGTGATCAAATTGTCTTTCAATATCAATGAGTGTGTTCTCTACATCCACAACAGTATTGTCCATATCAATCAAGGTGTTCTCCACCCACTCATCCTAGTTAGCAAACTGTTCAATGTCAAGTATTGGGTGGTGGATGTATGCTCCCAACTTGACCCTGAGTATAAGCTTGTTTATGACCCCATCAAGGTCATAGTGCCACATGAAACTATCTCTGAATTTCATTTTTTGAAGTAACCTGTCAGCCTCTGGTCCTCTCTCTCTGTTGTTGCAAATGAATGGGCCTATTTGGTTTTTCACTTTGAACTTGGTTTTCTTCTTATAAGCTAGGAAGTGGACCTCATCAGAGTTGATGATTTGTCTAAAGTATTCAAGAAAAAATATGCTCATAGGGAGGTATTTGGGCAACTTATAGGGGGCTAGCTCACAACCATAAATTCTAATCTCAGTCTAGTTTTGGTACAAGTACCAATCTCCCACCTTACTGTTCTTGGCCAATTGCAGTACCCTCTTGATGTCTTGACTGAGTTTGGGCTGAGTAGTTGAAGTTAGCATGTTCATGACAGGGTACACAAAGGAGTCTATGAAATCTTTGTAGGTGAATGTTGTGGAAAACTTTTGGACCAAGGGTGTCCAGTAGATGACTGATCTCTCCTTTCCCTTGGTGTCCAATTTCTGGATCCTCACAAGGAACTTGTCTGTCTAGTAATACAAAAACATATAAAACAACACTGAAGAGTATTTGAAAACTATTTCAGTGGGTCTGGTGAATTGTTAGTGCATTCTATCTGCAATGAACTGAGCATAATCATACATAATAGCAGGAGGCTTGCCTGGAGTAAAAATGGACAAGAAGGCCATGATGCCCTCATCCACATGCTCATTTGATGTGTATCCTAGGATGCATGAGAGCATGGTGATTATGTGCCTGCCAGTCTCTTAAAAAATAGTGTCTGCATAGGGTGGAGTGTCTATAGGAGTATGGTATTCCTCAATAATGAAATTTTGGAAAATTTGTTTGATTTTAACTGGGTCTAGTGTGATGTACGGGTCCAACAGATTTCTAATGGACAGAGGGGTCTGATTAGGGCTAGGCTGGATTTGTAGCATTTGGTTGATGGATTCAACAGTAATGGTGAATAGTAACTCATGTTTTGGTGCCCCAATATCACTTTGGCTTGGGAAATAGTAGGCATGACAAAAATGTACAATGTCTGGGAATGGGTGAACTTCTGGGAATGTATACTTGGGCAAATTGGATTCCCAAAGGTGAATGTCATCTACATGGTTTAGGAACCTATCCTTACTCCAACAGTGGATTTTCAGAAGGTGGCCTCGAGTAGTAGTGTCTTTAATTTGGAAATCTTTGTCTGCTAGGGCCATATGGTCAATGTCCAGGTGAGGGGTTGACACACGTCTAACATCCAGAGAGGTCTAGGCAGCCATATTGAAGATAAAATGTGGGAATTAGGCTTGTACAGATTGTATAAGTGAGGTTTTGAAAAGTCAGGTGCAGTGATAGGGTAATGGCAGTTTGCAGGATAGGGGTTTGGGTATTCGGTGGGAAATACTCTCAATTCAAGGGAAATTAATTAAATTCAATTACTTCAATGTTTGAATTAACTATGCATTCTTGAATTTGAGAGGGCCGGTATTGGTTTGTTATCAAAATACTTGGAATTTGAGGTTCAAACTGCAAACTGGTTTTGATGGCGGGCGCAGAGGGTAATGTGGCTTCAGGTATGTTGTGGATGGCTGAATTGGGCATCTGGGGCATACTCGGAAGGTACTCAGTGGTTGAATTTGTTGTAGAAACTCGGGTTTGCGTAGGAAGGCTTGGAAGCTTTCGCAAAGCAAATGAGCGGAAAAGGGTGAAAATGGGTGTCTTGCGCCTTTTAACCAACGATGGTTAGAAATTGGCGGGGAATTTCATAATGGATAGTGATGGTTTTGGGTTTATGCAGGGAGGCAGTTTCATTGCTTATCGCAACCTTTTTGGGCATCAGGCGGTATTTTCTCGAGAGCATGCGAGTTCAGACAGTGTTGCCACGTAACCAAAAGGGGCCCGGGCAATACTGCGCATATCGCGTGCTCTCGGGCGGGTAAAGTTCGAGAGGTGAATGGACGCGATATGGATGAGCGCCATTAGATCTGGGGGTGGCAAATCCGACAGCTGTCATGAGGTGAAGTTGCACGACGGGAAATTGGGGCGGAAATTAGCAAAGCCCAGGGGTTAATTACAATTGATTTGTAATTAATTTATCAGTAATGGCTGGATTAAAAATGTAATGACTGGGGTTTATGTAGCAGGATTAGTTTACTGCACCAGAGTGGTGGGTTAAACAAGTTTTGTCGAGAAAATGGTGAATTAGGGGGTTTATTAAATAAGTGGGGGGGGGGGGGGGGATAAAACTTAGGATAAAGGGTTTTATGGGTTTTTTGGGGGCTAATCAATAAGGGGAAAATGATCTTTTTAAAGGGGAATAGGTTTCACACTAGGGAAAAGGGGTTTTGGGGTATGGGAATAAATTTTGGAGGGTAATTTGCTAGGGAATGTGTGAAACCAAGGGGCAAGGGTGAAAATGAAGGGAAAAGGTGTCTTCATAAGAAATGAAGGGGTAAAAGGGGAAGTTAGTAAGTATTTAGTGGGGGGTGAAATGAAATGAAGGGAAAGTTAACCAAATCAGCTTATAAACATCCTTTTACTTTCATAACTACTCCTGCACATTGAAACACATGATTAAACATGATAGATGTTCTTATGCTTCAATCAACTTTGTACTTCTGCAACATTTCTTCTACTTACCCTTTTTACTTACCCTAACATTTTTTCTTCACTTTGTTGGGTGCATTTAAGCTTGTAGATCTTTTCCTTTCCTTTTTCTTTTGAAAAGTAAACTATATACTTCTAACCTTATATCTTCCAATGGCTCAGATTAAGCTTATGAGCACATTTTATTTCTCTACCTATCTACTCATCTGCCAAGATTAAACATTTTGGCCAGATCTTTATTCTCTAACTATAAACAAGAAATTTAAAGCATTAAGTAGTCAAGATTAAACAATTTGACTATCGTGGGTTGTGGCATGTATGACAAGCTACACACAACCATTATTTTAGATAGTAAAGTAAAGAGTAGTGGCACTTGGACTTGCACACTTTCATGATCTGTTTTTGTTTGGGGTTCATATTTTTTCATTTTTTTGATATTTTCTTATTCTTTTTGTTCTTTGATAATTATTTTAGGATATACCCTCTTTACATTTTTTAATTTTTTAATATGGAAAACATTTGCAGAAAAGCAAAGGTATGTACAATATTACAAGACTTAACCATAGTCAATTCAAAATTATGAATCCTATTATTATAGGACCCTAATAGGATTAATATGGAAGCACATGAATATTTATGTTTTTTTTTAATATTTTATGTATTTTTTGTCAATCTATTCAATGGCTAGTTCAGTTATGATAACATTGGCTTGGAGGTTGGAGGCAATTGCAAGAAGCAACAAGTATCTTAGTGATTCATTGTAATATCTTGATTTTGACCCTTATAATATAATATGACAAATCATGTATTATTTGCATGATAAGGTTATGTGACGAGAGCCAAGCCATGTGGGATGAGTTATAATGACATTGTGTTGTTGCACTGAAGGGTGTTAGATTTATAATCCATTTTGACAAAGATTTTTTCATGTACATATTTGAGTAATGTTTACATCAACATATGTTGGCTTTAAAAAGTAAATAGTACTTGAAACAAACAATAATAATACTATATGCTAGCCATCTCTCTCTCTCTCTCTCTCTCTCTCTATATATATATATATATGAAAGGAAAATATCTGATATATACACTTAATATAAAAATTGCTTATGGAGAGATGAAAAGATAGATACTAGATTTAGACATAAATAGAAATATTATCTCTCTCTCTCTCTCTCTATATATATATATATAATTAAAACATGATTTTAATGTAAATACATAAAATTGTATTTTCACATATCAATATCGAAATAAGTTATGATTATTTAGTTCTATTAAGTTGAGTGAAACTACAACCAACTCAAATCCATCTTCAATGATAAAAAAAAATTATCTCAAGGGATTTATTTCCTTTGAATGTGTTGTAGTCGCTACAACAATACCCAACATTTTGGGCATATTCAAATTTTGGTTCCCTCTCTGCTTGCCTCAAGCCACTATAGTTATAATTAGATTTTAATTTAGTCAATCTCCCCATGAACCGTTCTTATCGAACCCTGTCGATACGCCTTTTCACGTGATGTATATTGAACTCTTTTATCTTGTTTCCTCATGATTGCATTAGGGTTTCAAGGTTTTTTGCTTCAAAGATGCATTGAAAGTCTCCCCGTGGCCTCACAACTTGTCTTTCTATAGTTTACACCGCATATTAGTGAAGGCACTATGTGTGGACATACATAACTTCAATATGGATTTCATTATGTTGACCACATTAGGGTTTGGGAGAAACCCTAAATTTTTAAAAGAGGGGATCTCTCCATGTTTAACCTAATTCATGGACCTCTAAGGATGCATTCTTGCCAACACTGCATAACACTTACGCTACATCATTATATCATGACGAAAATCACTCGACATACCAAAAGTTAATTCATGTGTTCAAGACGAAATAGACTTACATGTAATTTTATTTACATGGAGCTAGTGTAAGACACACTACCTTTTTGAAAGAGCATGAAAAGATTCCCATCATAGGTTACTTAGGCCTCTATTAGGGTACTTATTGAATTTTATGCTCGCATATTGATACTTTTGATGCACTAAGGGTCTCAAGTTTAAATTAGAAGACATCATTACAAAAGATACCCTTAAACTAATTCATGTTGCAATATGGCATGTAGGGATGACCCAACAATGCCACAGTTAAGAGGCTATGCAAGTTTACGAATGGATATAAATTTGTGAACTAATTTATTCAAGGGATATATGAGCCAACCTTTGGGAGCATGATGACATACCTTACACACGAAGAACTTTTACGGAAGGACTATGGGCTAAAATATGTGGATAGGCAGTGAATGAAAATCATTGACATATCTATACACTTCAAAGGTGATTGAAGGGCTCACATTTCAAAGGTGCACGCTACTCAACCATACAAGCGGTACATCAGATTTTGGGGCCATTATACATTTATTAAGGCATATGAAATTAAGGCAAAGGTTATCCAACAAATGGCCAACAATCAAAACAATGCCACGGGGTATAGTGGAGACATCATTAGGCACCACTAAATCACACTATGCAGGGTTGGACATATTTATGATAGTACACTTAGCTTGTATTGAAATGGTTTTGTTTGAGATGTGAGATCTTTCTCTTTGAAAGAGGTGCGACCAACATGTATCAACATAATTTAAATGATGGTTATACCACCACCTCACAATAAGTTGCTTTAGAGGGAAGTGCAGGCAAAGTCACAAAGGGCAAGAAAACAAGTTGTCCATATGAGAAGGGAACGATGCCAAGGTTCACCAAAGGTTGTTGTGATGCTCTACACATCAATGAATGAAGAGTGCGACGAGGGTGCAATGCAAGAGGTTTAAAGGGTCATGTTAACATTGCTAAGGCTTTGTTCATCATTTCACAGTAAGCATTGGGTTTGAATTGAGATGCATTACATTAAGGAGCTCACAATTCAAAAGAGACTAGAGCATTTTCATCTAAGGAATGGGATGAGGGATGAAGACCCTTTTTTCATGATCAATGGTGCAAGACCATGTAGGATATAAAACAACACTCCCTTGGACACATAACAATGCATGACAACACTCAACCATGTGAGTTGATCGATGCTTGTTAATGAAGCTAATTCTGGTCCTATATTTATATATTGTTTTGCATCAGATAACTACGAAAGGGGTCATGGAAATATATGAAGAGGATTACATTTGACATCATAGGGTAGCACACATGGAGCACTAGGAAGATGTGATGTGCACACCACTTGGAAGGGAGTTTTTCAATCACCAACAGATTCTTATTTTACCACCCCAGCAAGGCTTGATGACCTCCAATTCAAATAATGACCCTATGAATGTTGTTATTGAGACAAAGGTAGAGCAATGGATTGCCAATGCTAAGGATGGGCCGAATGACAATGGATCACTCTGAGGGATGAGTTTATTAAGGAGATAACGCACGTGTTCACTGTTTCAATTTTGTGAATGAATGTGACTTGGTCTTAATCACACCTCCAAATTTTGTTTGAATCGAAGTCGCAACATCATCCTACCAATACTCGTGACTAAACAATTCGCATGAGTGAAATTTAAACTCCAACAAATTTATTGGGAATTGCAACTTACTCTAGAGGGAAGCTATGCGACTTACCAAGGTCACATCTCTTGCTCACGACCATTCTCCAGATCCAGCAAACCATCCAAAGGTGCAAACTGGTTTATACTGCAACTGGGTGACCTCAGTAGATCGCTCCACCCAAGTCGTAGAGTCACATCTCAATGCCTTAGGCGAGCTTCCAAGGAGTGCGACCAACCCTGTGTTGTGACTATGAAACTTCTAGTGAGTTGCATTCCCACCTAGGTCACAAGAATTCCTCATGCCTTAGAGAAAGCAGCCAAGAAATGCGACTTCGCTAGAGTGCGACTTTGTGACCTTCATAAGTCGCAAACTACCTCACGGGTCACTATTTCTCTCAGAGATCACGATGTCTTTAGCAGGTTGTGATATCATTGAGATTCTTTGAGTCACAATTCTAGATGTGAGTGGCCCAATGATCTAAAAAGGTGCCATGACCTCTATGGAAAAGAACTCTCAGCTTGAACCGATGCCCACCATATCAAGTATCAAAAGAACCAACAAAATTAAAAGTCTACTAATTTGGTATCCATGGGGCATCCTGCAAGAGACGTGCAATACAGTATGGTGCACATGATTAGAGCTTATCCATGTCATGGTGACATCCCTAATTGTTGAAAGTTAGAAAAATGCTCAGAGTCCATCCTCAAGTAGTAGATCAACCAATTGTCTTGCTCATGTCACTCTTCATCATGGGGACATTGTCATTGTCAAAAGGGTCGTAAATGGGACAGTAAACGATGTAATCACAGGAGTGCTTTCTTCAAGATTTGTGTTGTATCTTAATCATTTATATGCTAAAGCTAGTTCATAGATAAAGAAAGCATCTGATGTTTGAATTCAGACACTTGTTCCAGTCGATACGAGAACTTATCTTGGACTACATCCACTAGGGTACATGATGGAGAAGAATCAACAAGACATGGGATGGGGCAATAGATTCAGCTTGTGGAAACCTCCCATCTTGTTGCACACACACGATCATTTCCTGGATTACTGCAGGGAATCCAAGGACAAGTTAAATAAAAAATAAAGCTTCGTTTGAAGTGCCATTCACCTCATTCCTTACGACATTAATCGCGCGCATTTCTGGCATAAATCTTGTGATTTACCTTCCATACTGACAATGTTTAAACACTACCCTGGCTTTCTCAAATGTACCAGGACTGGTGGAAGAAGTTGCACTGTGCAACAACTTAGTTACTCATCTCACTACTACCATCTCTATACTGCCTCAGGGACTAGGTTTGCATTTCCAAAGCTACGCGAGGAAGGGTCAACTTGTAGCAATGGTTGTAAAAGATATTTTCTGAATCTTAACCAACTTTGCATGGACTGGGCTTACGCACTCAATCAAATGAAAGAAGAAGCTCTACTTCTTTCAGCTGATATTGTAGAATCAAATTGGCACGTCTGGTTCATCTAGCCATGGGTGAAGAATGATAGACTCTTCCATGTTTAAAAGGACATTTGAAATAGTCTAGACACTAATTATCAAAAGAACAAGGAGCACCACCTTGATATAAAATGAAATTAGGACAAAAAGGGATGCAAAATATTATTGATCTCACATCTTTGATTGATCATTTTATTTTATTTTATTTCATAATAAATAATTTGTGAGGTTGCAACTTGAATATTGAATATGTGTTTACGGGATTGGTGTGATGAAACAATCTCTTGCTGAGATTCTTAAACACACAATATTAGATAACAAGGGCATCAAGGATAGGGTGAAGACATCATCAAAATCCTAAAAGGATGATTCTTTCCACAAGAGGACCTACCAAGGCATATTAAATATCCTATAACAAATTGAAAAGGAAGGGAGTAAGAATGTTGACCGAGAAAAATTCAATAAAAACACATAGATCGAGCACTTTTTTGATTTTCTTAGGCTTTTATAATCTTACGAAATCGGTGATTAGGAGTTCTCTTGTGTGCTTCTCTCCCTCACCCTTGAAGGTTGCGTCAAGAAATTGTGCCACACATTACTAGCAGCTTCCATCCATTCGTTCAAGAAACTCATCGGTAAGCTTCGACAAGCTTTTGACAGGTACGATTTTCAAGATGTTTTAAGAAGGATAAATAAGCTTAAAATGGAACTTGAAGAATCATTAGAGTATTTTGCTGCTAGGTTCATTCATCTTTGTTTTGAATTCCTTGAAAGATATGGCAATTGGGTGTATCTGAGTGTAAAATTTCAATGGTTGGTTCTCATTTCTCTACAACATCGTCAATTTGAAACAAATCTCGATTCTTATGAGTATCATGATAATTTGCAAGTTTCAGATTATCTGGATCTTATCCCTAATCTTGTCTTGCGTATCTCTGTGAATCAGGGAAAGCCTCAAGCCTTCGAGGAGGGAATTACTACTTGTGAGATTTCTCATCCTCCTCCTGATTTGTCACCTAATGAAATTTTTGTCTAATAAATGGTACATATGATGAAAAGTTTTTACAAGGAAATGAATCAAATTGTCTTTCTTCTGAATCTCTCATACATCCTGTTGAATTTGAGTTTGAAAATCATGTTGATGCAACCTATCTCCTTGTTGATTAAACCTAGATTGAGCTCGTTAAACATATGCCTAGGTCTATTCCTAAATTTTATTCACTTGTCGACAATGAATTGGGTCTTGTCTTAGATAAAGTTGATTATCCTGTTAAATCTATAGGCCATGACATGCATGTGAAGGATGTGATTCCTGGTTTGATTGGTGCCCCTTCATTTGAACCCTTTCATCCATTATACCCTGATTTATTTCATGAGTCCACTACACCAGCGATTTCTACAAATCATTCACATCTTTACCATGCTCATGTTGATTGCAATCATGTACATGGGGGTGATGTTTCACAATCACAATATGAGGATCTTGAATCTCTTGTTCCTGAGCTCTCCCATATGCAGTCTTTAACAGGTGAATAAGAAGGCCTTACATCTCAGCCAATTTAAGATGGTTTGCTAATTGATTCATCTTCACTTTCAATCCAAGAAGAACCTTATGTGCCAGATACCCAACCTGATCAAATTGGTGGCTTCAACGATTGTCATTCTATTGAAAACATATTCGCTCACACCTTTGGTGATTGTCATTCATATCCATCCACTAATCTTATGAAGCCACCAGAATTTTATGATTCACTTATTGAAGATTCAGGGACTCATCATGAAGTTGAGGCACTTCAACTTTCACTGATGGTTATGTCAGTTTCTCACAATCCTGATGAGACCCCTGAACCAAGTCAAATTAGGGTTTTCGCACACCACGCTCCTCTAAGCATCATCTTGCTGGATGCAAGCTCATCTTGGAAAACCTCTTATTCAAGTGATGTTTCTCTGGGAACATCTTTCCATCCCATATTAGCTGATATGCATTAACCTCTATACCCTAGTTTGTTTGCTGAAGGGAGTACATCAGCCACTGTCTCAAATCTTTTTCACTGTTGCCGAACCGATATAGATTGTAAACAGGTACAAGCATGTGATGTTTTACAATCCACTATATGTGGGGGTACCAATTACCTAACCTCTCCTTTTCCTGAGACTCTTCCGATTGATTCACCTCATTTTTGGGAATCTAAAACATATGATTTGTTGAACTGCCACTCCATCAGTGTTCAGACATCTGATCAAATCAACAATATATTCACTGATGGTTGTCTTTTCACAATTAATGATGAACATATGCATTCACCTGTTAATCTCATGAAACTACTGATATTCGATGGCTTACCATTTGAAGGTTAAGAGGTTCATCAAGATGGTGAGGCACTTCATCTCCCATTGATGGTTATGTTAGGTCCTCACGTCCTCGAAGAAATCCATGGACAAATTCAAACTAGGGTTTTCAAAATTATGGTTTTTGTGCTTGAATCCTTCAATATCTTAGTTACACGTGTTGAAAACCCCTCTTTTCAAATTCATCAAGTTGATCATCCTCTACATCATGATGGGATTGTTGGATGACTTGAAGGATCTTATCTTGCAAATGTCTCTGTCAGGAGGCAACATCTTGCATTACTTTCATTGAATTTAGGGTTAAGCACGAATGAATGTGTGTCATGGTTCGATGATAATATATTTAAAGTATATCATTCTGCTTACTAGGATTGGATTGCAATTTGACTTGAACAATATTTTTTGGCACATTTTACTATAAGTAGACATCACCTTCTTGTTGTTGTGCATGTTTTACAGGTGAGCATTTTGGTTTTTGCCCAACTCTTCATGCCGGGTCTAATCCTTGACGTATTTGTCTTGTAGTTCAGGAACTAATGTGGTGGCTACATTGGAAGTTTGATTTCACATGACCCGACCTCCTCTCTGGTTAAATTATGGTTTTAGAGTTTAGACTAGTTAAGCTTAGGTTTTTCTTATTAATTTGATGATTAAGGTTTGCTTCTTAGCATTTAATTTATGATTTAGATATGCCTTGTTGTGTTTTCTTTA
>APFE030628299.1:3222-20447 GCA_000404065.3 Pinus taeda | reverse complement strand
ATAATTAAAGAAGGTATGTCCTAAAAGAAAAATCAAAGGACAAAAATAATAAAAAGGTCAAAAAACATGAAAAATATGAACCCCAAGAAGAGAAAAGACCATGAAAGTGTGCTAGTCAAAATGCCACTACTATTTAATTTTTTTATGCAGAATAAATGATTGTGTGCAGTTTGTAACCTATGCCACAATCCATGATAGTGAAAATGTTTAAACTTCGCCATTTCTTGTTTCAATTTCAAGTTTATAGATAGAGAATAAAAATATGACCAAACAGTGTAATCTTGGCAGATAAATAGATTAGGTAGAGTAAATAAAAAGGAGCTCAACTATTTAATATGAGCCCTTGGATGTAATAAGGTTAGATTTAGTTAGATTATCATTGTAAAGAAAAGAAAAATGTTAATAAGGGTTTGCTAGCTCAAATGCACCCTAATAAAAAGAAGTAAAAATGGTAGGATGAGTAGATGGGTAAGTAGAAGAAAGGTTGCAGAATTGTGATGATTGTTATACAAAAGCATATTTATCATCCTCATCATGAAAGTTCTAAGTATGAATGAGAAATTGGACTGGCATAAAGTTCACAAAGTCAGATTGATTAATTTCGCCTCACTCATTTTACCCTTTACTTAACTAATTTCCCACAATAAGGTTGAAGTACCAAAAATCTTAAGTCAAAGGGGCTCAAAGCATTTATCTGACTTTTGGAGGGACCGGACCCTCGACCCAATGACTTATAGATCTTAAGTACTAAAATCCCCTCATAAACATTTACCCCCCTTCAGTTCATTCATTTTCTCTAATAAAAACCTTTTCCTAAGCTTAAAACTCTATTTTTCCTAAGGAAAAGCAATTACCCCCACGGATACCCCTTTTTATGAAAAACCCACAAAAACACACTTAGCCTAAGTTATAATGTTTCTATGTAAAAAGCAAATGAATTACAAAAATGCATTATGCTTAGCGCGATCCATTTTTTGCCTTTTTCATATTAACTTTTGATTTTATTTATATTTACTAATTCCCCAAAAAACCCCCTTTTCCCGTATATTTTATTTAATCCCTTTAAATATTAATATCCCTACCCCAAATTTTGAAATATAAACTTTACTTTATCCAACCCCGACTAATGGACATAATTAATCAATCTGCTATTAATTAAAGTCGACCTATTCACCAATCAAATCCCATTCGATACCTTAATCCCCACTTTAACCCCTCATTAAGCTAAAACCACCGTGTTTAAATGCCCATCGGGCCCTTCCATTACCTTCCGTGCAACTCCCATGCCCGACCACCACACGATCTCCCCCCTCCTCATCCGATGGCCCATGTTGATTTCGGAAGGGCCCGAAATCTGAATGATACCCGCCTGAAATGGGTTGTTTTCCGCTGGGCCCCTGAGGCGACATGGCGATTGATGAATGGAATCGGGTGGCCTCCTGTTATAGCTCCAAATCTCACTATTATGGTTTGTGATGCTGCACTCATGGCCTAGGGCAACCCCTCCTTCTAGACCTGATCAGGGGGAAATCTCGGTATAATGATCACCTGTTAGTGCTCGTGGCCTCAACTGTCCCCAACCAATTCCTAACTAAAAAACTACTTTGGAATTGGTATAAAATGACACCTAAGGGAAGGCCTAAAGGAGAGGAGAGTATAGAGAAAGGTTATTATACCGAGATTTCCCCCTGATCAGGTTTGGAAGGAGGGGTTGCCCTAGGCCATGAGTGCAGCATCACAAACCATAATAGTGAGATTTGGAGCTATAACACCTCCCCCCAATACCGCCAAGTGCCCAAAGGCTGTGTGAAGTAAACCACCTACCGCCAGCCTGCTACTCGCCAAAATAGCCACTATTCATCCCGCTACGCGACAAACGGTCACTGTACACAGTACCCGCCATATTGACTTTTTGCGCATAAATCCAAAAAAGCCTCAAATCATTGTTTTTATTGTTTTTAACTGTAATTTTCCATGCACGCGCCTGTGAACGTTGAAAGTCGTCAACCCATGTACACTTACACTCTAAAGACACCAAAAGCTTTGAGATTTCCTTCCAACCTGATTGAAACCTTTTCAACCGTTCATAATCACCAATTAACCGGTTCAGACCCAGTTTTCTTCAATTCCAAGTATTTAAGCCAGAATCCATTGAAAGCCTTGTAAATTTCTGAACCAGCCTCTATGTTTTCTTAATTGAAATTAAAGGGAACTTTAGTAACATAAAACCCACCTGGAATTGAACCCCAATTACCTCAAAAAACTGAAAATTTACCGTCCCCATTCTTAAATCCACAAGAACTAAGAATGGCTGCCCCTGTTGCCATGGATGTCAGGCCACTTACTACTCCTCACCTGGACTTGGACCACCTTCCCCTTGCTGATAAAGATTTCCAAATCAAGGACACCTCTGTCCTTGAAACCCCTATCAAACTATATTGTCGATACAGAGACCAATACCTAAACCATGTTGACAAAATAGGTCTTTGGGAGTCTAATTTGCCTAAGTATCAATTTCCCGAGGTACACATTTTCCCAGAAATCGTCCATTATTGCCATGCAAACTACATTTCCAGTCAAAGAGTCCCCTGACCAAACCATACTTTTCACCATCACTGCCAAGTCAATCAATGAAATGCTGCAACTACAACCAGGGCAAAACTTAACCCCTATTTCAATTGGAGACCTACCAGACAAATTTCCCAAGCTTACCACTGCCAAGCTTATTGAAATGTTCAAAAACTTCATCATGGAGGAAAGGCATATCCCAACAGATCCTCCTCCATATGTGGCTACCATATTTTCCCCATTTGGTCAGGACATAGTAGCAATGATTTCTTGTGTTTTAGGCTATACTAACAGTGAATATATAGATGAAATCATCTTAGCCTTTATGTCCATTTTCACTCCAGGATAGCCCCTTGTTGTAATGTATGACTATGCCAAGTACATAGCTGATAGGATGCATGCCCGATTCCTTAGAATGAGTAATGAAAGAGTATTTAAGTATTCTTCAGTTTTGTACCACCTTTTCTTATAATACCAAGCTGACAAGTTCCCCTTCACTCTGCAAAAGTTTGACATTAAAGGTCATCCTAGGTCAGTAATTTTTTGGACTCCTTTGATCCACAAGTATGACCCACCATACCCATACACAGACTTCATAGATCTCTTTGTACATCCAGTAGTGACCATGTTGCTATTAAGTCCTCCTCAAGGAATCAGTTCAGTTATCAAGAGGATCCTTCAGCTGTCAAAACAACACAAAGTGGGAGATCGGTACTTGTACCAAAATCACACAGAAATTAGGATCTATGGTTGTGAGTTGCCTCCATATAAACTGCCTAGACACCTCCCAATGAGGTTATTTGCTATGGAGTACTATAGGTAGATAATCAACTCAGATGAGGTGCATTTTGTTCAGGCCAAAAAGAAGGCCAAGCTCAGAATCAAAGATCAACTAGGCCCCTTTGTGTGTAATAGCAGAGAAGCTAGAAAAGAAGCAGAACAAATCCTTTAGAGACTTAAACTAAAACAAAGTTTCATGTGGAGATACGATCCCTATGACTTCATCTGCAACAGAAGACAAAAAAATAAGATGGCTCCCTACATTAACGAATCCCTGAAATAGAGATATATGCAAACCAATTGGAATGGGTGGAGAATACTTCAGTAGACAGGGATACCACTGAAGTAGCAATTGAAAATGCTCTAATTGATTTAGAGAAAAGGCTTGATGAAGGTTCTTTCATGTAGGTTCTAGGAGAATCTCAAGTCCAAGGAGAATCACAGGCCTAGGGAGAATCACAAGTACAAAGTGAATCTCATATAGAAGAAGAGTCCTAGGTGCAAGAAGAGTTAGAACAGTTAGGCCTATCAGAGGAATTAAATCAAATAGGTATACAACAGCCCACTATGAGTACTCTCCCTAACTTGCAAACTCCTCTAAATGAGGAGAAAAGCCTCAAAAGGAATAGGGAAGAGGCCACTACATCAGGCAGAGCAACCACACAAACATATGCAGAGACCAGCCTAGTCAAAAGATAGAGGTTAAATCCTATTTCAAAATAGGAATTCACAGAAGAAACTGTTGGGGCCACCAGCACAGAAAGAGAAAGAAGCAGGCTTGCCACTCCCTCTGGGGGCACACTAGAACCTTCCACATCAAATACTCAGATGTTGGAAAAGAAACAGAGTGTTGAAGTGTCTTCCTTTAGGATGCCAGCTGACAAGGATCAAGACATCAGAGAAAGGTACAAGGATATAAAGGCCAGGAATGAGAAGCTAAAAGCCCAGACTTACACATAGTACATAAAGATGTCTCCTACAAACTAGACTAGGCTTATGTCAACCTATGATGTGAAAGAGGGCAAAATGCAGATGACATTTATGAAGCCTACTACTCAACAACCAAGAACAACAGTGGACTTCAAAAGGATAGATTTTGAAGTACTGGCAAAGGACATACATCCTATTAACCAGATTGAGCTGCACAAGTAGACAGGGGAGATGATTTACTCCACCTTGACAGGGAAAGCCATTGCAGCTCATCAATTGCAAAATTCCCTAAATAACATATCAGCCTAGTTCCAATTAGAGAAGGCCTCTTCACAGGTAAAAGACACCAGAATAAAGTCCTTAGAGGACTTAATCATTGAGTTGGTACATGATCCCAAATATGTGAAGGCCACTGAAAGACTGATCAAGAAGAAAAATGATGGCATAGCTGCTTTAAAGAAGCAACTTAAGGTTCCACCACTACATCACTCACAAACAGCAGAAGTCCTAGAGACCCAAAAGGACAAGAAGAGCTTATGGACTTGCTCCTAAAGCTAAATGACTAGTTGAAAGAAACAAAGAAAGAATTGGACACATTGATTCAATCCAAACAAAGTGAACTGGCCACCAATTCTACAACTGCCATTCCCATAGTAACAACTGCAGTTCCCTCAACACTGGCAGCATCCTTAGCACCAATAGCTCCACCTGCCACAACACTGCCAGTCACAACTGAGTCTACAACAGCAGGTACTTCAACAGAAAAGACAACAAAGCTAGTGAAAGCCATGGAGGAAATGTCCATCCATGCAACCAAACTTAAAACACTTAAGAAAAAAGTGGCAAGCTTAGAAACTGACTGCAAGCTTGCCCAGATTCGGTAGAGAGAAGAAATATAGAAAGCCCTAAGGATGGGTGAGAAGATTAAGGTCCTAGAAAAAGATTTCTCTACAAAAGCCACTAGGACAGACCAAAGAGATGCTCTAGACTAATATCATTGACTCTGTCAATGATATTTGGCCATCAATTCAAGTAATATTTGAGCAAACAGAATCGGTGAAAGTGGCAACTGAAGCAATTCAAAAGGTAAAGGAAGACTTAGGAGACTAGCCCGAGGATGCTAATCGACTCATCCACTTCTTGAATGACAAGAATATACATGAACTTAATGAGATGGGTGTAGAGGATAGAAATGAAGCTATCATAGAAGTAAAAAAGGTTCTTTCTAAAAGAAACCTTATGCTTAACCTGGAGGAAAAATGCCATAACATGCAGGTGGGCATTGACAATTTCATGGCAAAGTTTCAAATTTTGAGGGATAAAGGCCTTCCAAGTCCTATGGTCATCCATGACAAAATAATGACCCAATTGGATTATGTTGATATATTAAGGAATTTGTCCAAGGAACATGCAAGCACTTCAAGTATCAAAGCCTTGCCAATAGGGAAAGTATTGTATGATACTTTAGAAAATCTATTTTTCCTAGAGCATGAGGTGAAACATCTATTTGTCACCAAGCCTAATTTTGCCAAATACACTAAGGCAGACGAGATCTATAGAAGAATGCTCAAAGTAAAGTTACCTGAGGATGAATGGTGGGAAAAAATGACAGATTTACTATAAGTTACCACAGCAAATTTGAATGGCAGCCAGATGAAACAGGTGAACAAGGTCAAAGAGTAGCAGGTTAAAGAGTATCAGTTAAAAACTAAATACAAAGATGATTCTAGCGTACAAATATCAGCCATCTTAAAAGGGCTCAAATTCATCTGACACAACCAACACTACCACAATAAGAGGGACAACATGAGGTAGTTTTCCATCTGTCTCTATCTTCATGCTTGAAGATATTTTTATTTCCTTAATTAAATCTCAAACCGTTATGATATATTTTGTAATATTTTTTGTATAAATACTTCCCATTTCGAAGTATTTAGTGTGGATTCAAAGACATTTCTGTAGACCTTTATCTAAAAATCAAAGTGCTATTGTATCAAAACTGGATTGGCTTGCTGGATCATGGAATAAAGTTTAGACATTTTACAGGATTCTTGTGTAAAGCAAAAATCAAATAAGTATTCTCTCATGTGTATTATTGTTTTTCCTTATGTTTATTAATAATCATGTGTGTTTCTATGAAATCTGAATGGTAAACTAGAAATGATATTTCAAAACTTACTTTAATGCACTCTGCCTTGACTGTTTGCCTTCTTAATGTTTTCTGCTAAACTACATTAGTTAGGGAATTCTTAAATGCTCCCTTACTTCCGTAGTTTCTCCCCGTGGTCTATAACAAAGGATTCTTAATTGCCTTTATTCACGATCACTTGTTTTCTTTCATTCTGATCCTGGTCTAAGGATTCTTCATTTCCCTTTTACCCTGGTTAGAACCATCTCATCCATTAGACCTAAAGATTTGCCTTTTTCTTTGCTAGCCTGCCCTGTGAAACATTCCCTTTAATGATCTGATCCAGTTAAACTATCCTTTGATTGACTCCATAGCACAATTGCTTGAAGACCTAGCTCTATCCATCTGTTCCAAGAATTCCACCACCCAACTTTCAATCAAAACCAAAATCCTCAAGAACACTAAGAACTAGCCTAAAATCTAAATAGAAACAAAGTTAAATTATAAAGAGAGAGCCCTCTCTAGACTTAGGTTGGCTAGAGTTAGAGTCTAAAAGATTTGGTTTGTGGTTACCTCATATTATTCCTTCTTTTGATAACTTATAGGGAAAAATTCTGAGTGATAACAAAATGTATCCCGAAATGCTATTTATAGCAATGCTATTTTTAGCAATTCTATTTTTAGCATTTCTTGTTGCTATTTTCAACACTCATGTAGGGGATCTAGGCCTCAGGACTAGAGCACTTTGTTCCTATATCAGGATATCGATTTCTGTACCAGAACATAGTTTCTTGCACCAAGTTTTCCAATTCTTCTTATAAGAAAATAAAGAATGTGTTAACTTAGAGAAAGAGCTTGCAAAGGTGAACATAACTTCAAAATAAATTCCTCAAACGAAAAGATGCTTCAACCAATCTTATAATCTAAAATAAGAATTAATTTTCAAAATCAAAGCACACTCTTCTTCAATCAAGGAACTCCTTCATGAAATCTAAAGAAATTGTCTAGTTGTGACAACAGGCTTCAATCCTGTAATAGTTATTCACATAAACCTGATCTGCATTCATAACCTTCTTAACTCAGAAATATTCTCTTTGAAACTAATTAAACATGAAGTTTGATGTGTTGAAAATGGCAATAAGAAATGCTAAAAATAGCATATCAGATACCAGTGTTGGAGATAGAAACAAGGAGTGATAAAATAGAAATGCTAAAAATAGCATTTCATGATAGATTCCAATTTTAGTTAGTCCCTGAACTAAAATTGAGAATTAAAATTGGAATTTGATTTTAGCAGTTGTTTGAAAAATAATTAATTAGTTCATCTTGAGTTAATTACTTGGAGAAAATCAAACATGAAGTCTATGTGAAGACATGCAACAGTTATCCCCTTGATTGAGGAAGTTATCCCTTAATTAAGGAGATCGGGATGAGTTGTAATTAGTTAGCTTAGTTAACTGAGTTAAGTCCAGTAAGATTAGTTACAACAGTTTGTGGAACTGAATTGTGAGTTCAGTTAGTTAATGCTTGCATGCATGTAACTAGTGTTTTCTAGATAACTGAATATTCTCTCATGAATAACTCATGCATGTCAGTAATTCAGAGACCCAGTTGAGATCAAAGGAAGGGACAATGTACTATTAGTTGGAGGATTTTTCCTATATAGGAAACTCATCCATGTAGAAGGAATTATCTCCTTCAGGATTGTGCAGTTACTTCTGAGTTTAGTGAGAAATGCGAGAGGTGAATTCACATAGGTGGCAACATTTGACCCTAGGAGAAACTGCACAAGGAAATAGGAGGCTTGGAGGGCAGAGGAGAAGGTTTGTGAGAAGCCTTTGATTGTCTATGAGAAATAGAGGGATTGTACTGAGAGCTGGATAGCTTGTGAGCGAAAGCTTTGTGTAATCCTGAGATATTTCCACTTGTATGATAATACAGAGATCAAGGTTTTTAGCTGAGGTTGTCCCGAGAGTATTCTTTTGTGTTTCATGTGTATGATTTCTTCTTCTCTGTTATATGTGTTCCGATTGATCTAGATCAAATTGATTAAGCTTCCGCAAGTTTGTTCGTAGAAGTAGATCAAGTATTTTTCTTTAGCATATTGCATTATCAGGTGATCTATAGTGGGAAATTATACATGGTATTAGAGCAAAGGTGATCAAAGCGAAGAACAGTATACAAAGAAGGGAGAAGTTCGAAGTTTCAAGTTCCTGATTATAGAATTCGAATTCTTATCACATCTCAAATTTCACCAATGGAGTTCAACGGTTTAAGACTCGAGTATGCCCTTGATGGCAGCTCGAATTATATAGTATGGAAGAATCGCATGGAAGCAGTATCAGAGGACAACAATCTAAATGACTTCATTGATCAAGAAGTCCCCAAGCTAGCAGTGGCTAATGCTACAGAATTGGCGGAATGGAAGAAATGTGTGGCTAGAGTGAGGAGAATCCTCTTGGAGGGAGTTCGAGACCACATTGTCTTGAGCCTTCATGGGAAGGAGACACCATTTTCAATGTGGAAAACATTGAAGGATCTATATTAGAACAACAACGATCAGAGGAAGTTGGCGCTGAAAGACAAGTTTCGGAAAATCAAGTGTGAAAAGGGTGACATGATCTCTACATATCTGAACAAGCTCACCACCTGCAAGGATGAGCTTGGAAGTGTAGGGATCACGACAGTCGATGATGACATAGTGAGTCTTGCTCTCCTCGATCTTCGTAAGAGCTAGAATAGTTACCAAGACTCAGTAAATGGAAGAGAGAAATCACCGGATTGGGAACGAATTTGGTCAGATCTGATGCAGAAGGAGATGAGGAGAAGCACTAGAGATGGTTCTTCATCCAAGGAGGATCAAGAAAATTGTGCCTTAGTGAGTAAGGCAAAGAAAGGGAAGGAGAAGGATTCTCATCCAAAATCGAGTTCTTCCTATGGTGGGAAGAAGTTTGACAAATCGAAAGTGCGATGCTTTCATTGTCATGAGGTGGGCCATTTTGCTACAAATTGTCCACTAAAGAAATCCAAGAAGGGATCCAAGGAAGGATCAGAAGGTGAGGCACTGACCTCACAGTTCAAGTTGGATTTCACCCTCATCACATGCATAGTTTCATCCATGGTGTGATTTGGTTGATTTCTTGACAGTGGAGCTTCATTCCACATGACCGACGATAAGAGTTTGTTCTGTACCTTGGAGGAGAAAGATCTCCAGATACTCATAGCGATGAGTAATGATGAAAAGTATAGTGTCTCAGGAGTAGGCACAATTGTTTTTCAGAGGGAGCATGGAGCTCGCATTACCTTGACAGATGTGAAGTATGTTCCAGGACTAAAGAAAAAGGTATCGATTGCGATGCTGGAAGACAAAGGCTATGATGTAGTCTTCAGTAAGGGAAATGTTTTCCTTAGACACATCACCACAAGACATGTGAAGCAGATCAGTTCATGAGTCAAGAACCTATGTGCTCTTGAGGTTCAAGATGCATGCAAAGCCTTGAGGAGCAAGGAAACTGATGGAGACTTGGTGGTTGAGAGGGAGAGTACATTACCTCTCAATGTGCAGTGCCAGAAGATGTCTTAGACAATTGTGAAGGAGCCAAAATTGGTGAAGCAACTTCAGGAGGTTGTGGAGCAGCCACAACTGGAGAAGCTGAGAGGAGATCAAGTGGAGGCATCCACTCATGCAGATATCTCCAGTAGGGGGAAATTTCGAGCCAAGTGGGTAGAGGGATCATATGCATCCATACCTCCAGGTCGGAGGTGGGGTGATGTGGAATGATAGTCCCAAGAAGGTTGGAATAGGGGCAGGATCATTGAGGTACCCAACCTCTTTGTTTAGACCTTACTACGAGAGCCCTGACGAGGAGTAGTAGGACTGGCTGAGTGGGTAGAGGCAGATTTGGATGGAGTAGCAAAGAGAGCTACAGTGAAGGAATCCCAAGACAACATAGAGCTAGCAGGCTGCAACAATGTGAAAGGCATAGGAGTGTTGCACCAGTGCAGGATGACATAGAGAGGTGTGCAACAATGTGAGATGCATGGAGTGTTGTAGCAGCTCAGAGGTCATAGAGGGAGCACTTGCCAGCGGCAGAGGAAGCTTCAGCATCAGAGGATGTTTCTAGCCCAACAGGGAGGTCAGTTGGGGGATTTTTTGTCTCTAGAGTTGTTGGAGCAACAACACTTGGGGGAAGTGTTGCATGCAGAACATTCCAAAGGTTCAGGATCAGGTTCGAGTTGAATGCCTTTCTTGTTGAGAGGGAGTGTTGAAAATGGCAACAAGAAATGCTAAAAATAACAGTGCTATAAATAGAATTTCAGGTACCAGTGTTAGAGATACTAACAAGGAATGATAAAACAGAAATGCTAAAAATAACATTGCCATAAATAGCATTTCAGGATAGATTCCAATTTTAGTTAGTCCCTGAACTAAAATTGAGAATTAAAATTCGAATTTGATTTTAGCAGCTGTTTGAAAAAATAATTAATTAATTTATCTTGAGTTAATTACTTGGAGAAAATCAAACATGAAGTCTATGTGAAGACATGCAACAGTTATCCCATTGATTGAGGAAGTGATCCATTAAATAAGGAGATCAGGATGAGTTGTAATTAGTTAACTCAGTTAATTGAGTTAAGTCCAGTTAGATTAGTTCCAACAGTTTGTGGAACTGAATTGTGAGTTCAGTTAGTTAATGCTTGCATGCATGTAACTAGTGTTCTCCAAATAACTGAATATTCTACCATGAATAACTCATGCATTTCAGTTCAGTCAGAGATCCAGTTGAGATCAGAGGAAGGGACAATTTACTATCAGTTGGAGGATTTTTCCTATATAGGAAACTCATCCATGTAGAAGGAGTTATCTCCTTCAGGATTGCGCAGTTACTTCTGAGTTTAGTGAGCAGTGTGAGAGGTGAATTCACACAGGTGGCGACATTGGACCTGAGGAGAAACTATGCAAGGAAATAGGAGGCTTGGAGGGCAGAGGAGAAGGTTTGTGAGAAGCCTTTGATTGTCTATGAGCAGTAGAGGGATTGTACTGAGAGCTGGATAACTTCTGAGCTAAAGCTTTGTGTAATATGAAGATATTTCCACTTGTATGATAATACAAAGATCGGGGTTTTTAGCTAAGGCTTGCCCCAGAGTATTCTTTTGTGTTTCATGTGTATGATTTCTTCTTCTCGGTTATATGTGTTCCGATTGATCTAGCTCAAATTGATTAAGCTTCTGAAAGTTTGTTTGTAGAAGTAGATCAAGTATTTTTCTTTAGTATATTGCCTTATAAGGTGATCTACAGTGGGAAATTTTACATGATGTTTCCCTAAATAGTATGAAGTACAAGTACAGATTAATGTGTCACAATGCCATTCATTCTTGAATTACCAAAGCATATTTAATTCAAGATATCAGGAACACTTCAGAATGAAAATCACGCACTGCAAAAATGCATTAAGGTTAAAATCATATAAGAATAAAATATTATTACTGTAATGAACCAAAGGAATCAACCTGCGAAATTGTAAATGCACTAGTGCAGGAATGCGTGCTTGCAAGATCCAAGCAGAAACGATAATAACTTTGAAGAAAAGAAATCATAAAATTAAACTTAGCTGAGCATGCACACCACGGATCCATCACACAGTGATGAAATCAAATCTGGACTTTGCTGAAGAATAAAGACATCTATTTAATTCACACTTTGCATTAAACGAAATTAACACACCTTAATCGAAAAAGGAAGAATATGAGGGAGAACGAGCTGGGTTGGCTAGGCCCTAGCCAACCGGCTCATTTCCTTGTTTAGGAAACATAAAGATTCAATTCTTGATCAACGCATCAACACAGAATTACACCACAAGATTGAAATAACATGGCACAGTCCCTTTTTATTGATAATCAACAAATGTATATCATGAGTTTGAATCTAGCCCAGAACGAGGGTGATACCAGCAAAATTACAGAAGAACGAAATTACAATATCCTTTCTATAGCTATCGCTCGCTAACATTTTCTATCTGAATCCTATATTTTATACATTCGTTCAGGCCTATAGTCGTAACCAAACTACATCAAGTGTTCCAATCTGAGCCTTTTGGCTATAACAAAATAACAATAATAATTCATACTAAGCCTTTTGGCTATAACAAAATGCTAATCTAAGCATTCGATCGGTGACCTAATCTCCACCATATCCTTGACTTATCTCTGCTCCAATCCCAACTTGAGTTGACCGTTCAAGAACAAGGTGTCTGCATTAGGTGGTGAGTTGTCACGACAGTTAAGGATTCACCAGCGGTGCAGGAATCCTACCTTCACTTGACCATGCTAACGGAATGATCAATACATTTCTTATCAAATAATTTAGGAGAAGAAATACTAGTTGCAAAGAATATTTAAAGGTACAAAATCTACTAAAATGATTAATTAAGCAAATTTGTAACCCTTAAACATGAAATATAAAGCTGGTGCAGGAAAAGGCCGATTCTTGGACTAGTGTAGGAAAAGGGAGGTTCGCAAGGTTAAAACAGAGGTATAAGGTTATGGTTTTGAAGGGAAAAGTGGTTAAAAATGAAGCAATTTAGCCTACCAACATCCTCCCCTCCTTAAGTTGTTGTGGGTCCTCACACAACCTTTACCTGCTGCAAAAAAACCAAAACAGAAGAGCCTCCCTTCAATTTTGAACTTGTATGTGGATCCTTGCTTTCACTGTCTTTGCCTTCTTTCTTCGAGCCTTTTTTAGTTTCTTAGTCTCCTTTTTAAGACGTTCATAACACTTTGAGGCCCGAAATTTCCATATCGTAACTTGACTTTTTTGTTCTTTTACCTCTCCTACCAACTCTGCATTTGATTGCTTTTGCATTGTATTCTGCTCTTTCATGGCTTGGTTTAATACCTCCAAGTCGTAAACATGTTGCTTGAGCTCTTCTATCCGACTTTCTAGACAGAGGGTGGACAGAGGGTGGAGTTATCCACTCCCAATTCCTCTGGAACAGACTTCTCGACAGTCAATTCCAGACATGTGCCGACATAATTAAGGTTGAGGTTATCAGGGCCACCTTTTAGTTCCTGCATTTCAATATCATCAAGGGTGATATTTTCCGAAGCCATCGCATTCATCTTTTCTTGGAATCAACATTTAGAGCCAACCACTATGGTTCAACATCAGGATTAGATGAGTCAATAAGTCAGAACCTCAAGGCATCAAAAGGTGAGTTCTGACTTCTTCTTCCCGATCTAGGATCTAGATCCCAGATCGGGAAGAAGAAGGTAGACCTCACCTTTTGATCCCTTGAGGTCTAGATCCCAGATCAGGAAGAAGAAGTCAAACCTCACCTTTTGATCCCTTGAGGTCTAGATCCCAGATTGAGAAGAAGAAGTCAGACCTCACCTTTTGATCCCTTGAGGTTCTGACTTATTCAATCATCTGATCCTAATGATGAACCATAGTGGTTAGTTCGAAACGTTGATTCCAAGAAACATTAATGCAATGGCTCCAAAAAATATCACCATACAAAATGCAGATTGCAGAAGCCTCAAATCTATAATAATTAAGGGTTTCAACACCCAGAGTCTCAATGTCACTAAGGGTCTTAGTGCCTGTTGATGCCCCGAAAATCGTTACATCAACATCGGGGATAACCACCCGGTTCAGACCTTAATACAACTCCTTTTCCGTTCGGGATGGTGGCTCCAACTGGATATAATGGGACCAGTTTCCCAGTAATGAATAAAAGGGGGTGGATGAATGATTGGTTTTCTAATAAGTGATAATAAATGGAGGAATTATTCTATGAGAGAAAACGTAAATGACTATTTTATCCCGGGAAGCTTCTGTTCTTAAGTGCAACGTTTAATGATTTGTGTTTGCTGATAGGCATATAGATGACATTATTCAATAAACAAAGACATTCATTTAAATGATAATTGCTTCGTTCAAATAGTTGATAAAACAATATTACACTTCTCTTTTTATATTACTAATACATGCATGATTGAGAGAATAGCAAACTGTAAACATCCAATAGTGGAAAGTATAAAGTTTACTGTTAAAACACATTCACATATTCAATAATAGCAAAAATGACCAAACAACAATTCACATAAAAGGAATAAATTCAGACATAGATAATAGTACATATGAGCTGCGAATTATTCCCTACGCCAATCGCAATTTGAATTCCTTCTTCCGATTCAGAAATACTTTTAGATAAAGGCAATTAGTGCACATTCACATCAAAGCTTCGTTTATCAAAATTTGGAAAGATTGGTCCAGTTTTCATAAAACAATATGCCTGAAGTACAGTAGTGCAACTTTAGGCTTAAGTCATATACAAAAACTTACGACCCTTTCTAAATACATGAAAGGGTCTATAAATACTAAACTAAGATAACAAACTACAAAATTAAAATGCTACTAAATTGGTATAATCCGATCTTGAATATTTCTCCCACAGTGATCTGGTAATCGACAACAATGATTCATCATTCTGGCTGTTTGCCCTTTGTCCCGAGTTGGCATATTTCCAGCATTGGCTCCACTTCTTGAGGGCAGCTGAGACGAGAATTGATTTGAGAAACATAGGTGGCATCATGTATATCGGGAATGATACACCCAATTGCATCCGTTAGGCATTTGAGGGCGGCTCCCTAGCTGTATGGTTTTACTAGGAACAACCAATAGGTGTCCCAACTTAAAATTTTAATTCCTGAGATCAATCTCCCATTCTTTTCTAGCTCTTGGTTACATGACTACTCCAATGTCTTGGCTGATAATAATTTACCTGGTGTACATTGAGAAATCATGTTAGATAAATAGAGAGTATTATTGATCAGGTCAATTAAATTGTTCGTAGATAACTTGCATCTAGAAACCGCTCTCTCTGCTTTCATAATTGGGACTGCCAGTCCATGAATAGGATTTCTTTATGGGATGCTAAAATTTTGGGCAAGTTTGTCGCTTGTCCCTCATTAGAGTCGTGCCAAGTAAGAAAATATGTCAAAGTGTCGTCAGCTTGCTCTAAATCCTACTTGGCATCAACTGATTTGTCTATTATAGATGTTGTTATGTCGCACAGAGGTTCAACTCGAGCAATTTCATGACACAACAATCTTATTTGTGTTATTAATGCCTTGTTTATCTGCATTGCCTCTGCTCTGAACTCGACAGGCTGGGGAAGACTCTTGAACCTCTCTACTTGAGCTGATAATTGAGCAATTTGCTCATCTTTTGTCTTTGCCATCTGTTCATTCATTGCCTTCAACTTTGATAATGCCTCTGATAGTTCTTTCTGTCTCTGAATCGCTCCCGAATAGATCCTCTATTTCTCTTCATGCAACTGTTTGTTGAGCTGGTTATTTAATTGTTGCTGCGTGGACAGTTGCTGTTGTAGTTGTTCTGACTTCTGTTGTTCCTCCGATAGCTGTGCTTGCAGTGAAGCGATCACTTGATCCTTTTCTTTCAATAAATTGCTTACCTCCGATGCCTTATCCATGGTGGTTGCCGAATAGGCACCAGCATATTGAGATAACTTTGTCAGGTCATCGGAGGGGTCGAATTCCTCCCTCCATACCACATTGGCTGTTATCGTTTGTTCAGGGAACAGAGAAGGTTGATCAATCCTTCTCCTCTTCCGCTGTCGCTTTATTACAACCCTGTGTTTTGGGCTATAGAAAACATCCAGTGGAGGAATGTCCTCCACCTGCAAAATAATTTGATCGAAAGGATTCTTGGGAATTATTTCCACTACTGTAGTTGGGGGTAGATTGTTGGTTCCTTTGCTTGGAACCTCCTTTGATGCTATATCTTGTGTATCGACCACTTTGGATGTATCGACATCCATTGAGCTCTCAAGATTGCTTATAATTGTATTAAATTGTTGCCATTCCTCGAGCAATCTTGGGTCCATTTGAGTATCGACACTCACCTCCTTGCTGCTCTGCTCCTGCTGCTTTTTCTGCTCCTCCTCTCGTATTCTCTCATGTTCTTTCTTTTCTGCTTCATCTCTATCTTTCCTCTGTGATTCCTCTTGTTCTTTCCTCTTTGCCTCTTCTTGTTCTAGCCTCCGAAGTTCCTCCTGCTCTCTTCTTTGGACTTCTTCATAGATTTCGGATGTAGCAGGAGGTTCGTTGGTAAGCTGCTACTCAGGCTCGCTTGATTGTATCATCGGGGCAGTAGCTAACAAATCTAGAGGCAGAGTTTGCAACCTCTACTCTCTAAGTTTGCTAAATTCTACTAAACCGTCATCATGGTATCTCATTCTAGCTAGCTGCTGCACCTGGAATATTGACTCGGTCGAGGAGAACAGGTCATCAAATTCATCTTCCTTATGTTCAAATTTAGTGAGTTTGGCCTGGTCTAGGGCATTATAGATGACCTTCTTCGGGTCGAAACGTCTATTAGGCAGAGTGGCGAGACTTAGGATGTTAATATTTTTTGCCTCTTTCTCTGCATGTTTATAATCATGCAGAGTATAGATGCCACACCTTAGAGGAAAAGGAGGCCAAACTTGCTTCTTTGAATTTTTGAGCGTTTTTGTGGCTGATGTAGTTGTAAGCTGATATGCTATCTCGCAAGCTAATAGCTTGTCTAGTATGTACAAGGGGAGGACATGAGGCCTGGCCTGACTGCCAAAAACTCTTACATAAGTGAAATTTTCTTCTCCAAACCAAGTTCCTAAGGCTGTCAAGTCAATCTCTGCCTGAGAGGAGATCTTAGGGGCAGGTTTATCAAAAATTGCATAGTAAATAGGTAGCATGAATCCATTGCAGACTTGGTATAAATGATGTTTATAATGAGCTTTCCATAATTTCTGGTGGT
>APFE030628295.1:0-66806 GCA_000404065.3 Pinus taeda | reverse complement strand
ATATCAATAATATTAACACCGCTGCTAGATGTTCTGCATGTTCTTCCTCATTCTTATAATATATCAATATGTCATCAATGAACATTATCACAAAAATTTCTAGATAAGGACTCAACACACTATTCATCAAACACATGAAAGTAGTTAGAGCATTAGTAAGACAAAAAGGAACTACTACAAATTCATAATTCCCATACCTGGTATGGAATGTGGTTTTGTAAATGTCCTCTTCTTTGATGTGTACTTGATGATATTATGATCTCAAGTCAATCTTCAAAAACATTGTTGCTCCTTTCAGCTGATCAAACAAGTCATCAATTTGCGGCAAAGGGTACATGTTCTTGATAGTCACCTTGTTCAACTACCTATAATCAATACACAAGCTAAGAGTACCATCCTTCTTCTTCACAAACAAGACTGGTGCACCCCAAGATGACACACTTGGCCTTATGTATCCCTTATCAAGCATTTCCTTAACCTGAAACTTTAGTTCCACTAACTTCGGAGTGCTCATCCTGGAAGGTGCCTTAGATGTTGGTGTTGCTCCTAATACCAACTCAATAGATAATTCCACTTTCCTATTAGGCAGTAAATCTGAAATATATGTTGGAAATACTTCCTAAAACTGCTGCAAAATAGGATACCTCTTCAAGACTTTAGCATCCTCAACATCCTTCCCTTTGTCACTAGAAATATGAATTGCAAACAATACACATCCTTTTTTGCAACTATAATTTGCCTGCATGGTTGTAATCATTCTCATTTATATATGCTTCTTCTTATTCTACAAGATTCTCTTCTCTTCATCATCATCCAAGCACCTAATAGCCTTCTTGTAACAATCTACCTTAGTCATGTGAAGGTACAACAAATCCATACCCAAAAGTATATTGTATGAACCCAAGGGCAGCACATTTAAATGTGTTGAGGAAGGCATACCATTCAGCTCAAATGCACAAGCTCTCACTCAATGATGAACTCTTTTCTTGGTACTTGTAGCCAATTGCACCAACCAAGACTCAACATGCACTTCTTTATTCAAGCAACACTTATCCACCAGGTCAGGACTAATATAACTATAGTTAGATCTAGGGTCAATCAAAATAGAAACAACTTGATCACACAGGTTACCTTACACCTCGATAATAGATTATTGATGACCATCCTACCTATTATCTAATGTTTCATAAATCCGAGTAGTATTATATCTAACATCCCCAACTATATGTGCCTCCTGAGTTGTAAATCTAAGGTTTTCATCCTGATGTTACGGAAAATATCTCCTGTGATGATCCTTCCCACAAGTTCAACACCGCAAAGGCTTCTTGTCATCACCCTTGTTCTACTCCTCAGACTAAAATCTTTGTCCTTTTTCAACCGCATTGAATTTTTTGTACGGTGTACATTCTCCTTGTTACCAACATCCCGAGGTCTTACTCACTTCTTATCCCACTTTCCTTTATTCTTGTGATTACCTTTCCAACCTTGGTTAGGATTCAAATTATGCGTATACTACTCATAAAAAAATTTCAACTTCCCAATCACTTCCTCCAACGTCCGAGGCTCATCTAAATGCTAAAGTAAATCTGCTAACAAATCTTTGAGCCTTCATTTTTATTATCCTTAAGATATGGTACATACCTCAACAGCTCCAAGAGCTTAGTCATGTACTCTTCATCTGTCATAGATCAATTCTTAAATTTGTAGAACTCCTTAGCCTTTCTATCATAGTATCTCTCTGACAAGTACTTCTTTCTGAAGAGTCTCTTGAATTCATGTCAACTCATCTCCTCTATCTTGACGCCTTTGACACACTTCACATCTTCCCACCAGATGTATGTGTTTCCCTGGAGATTGAAAATAACTATCTTGGCTTCCGTATTCTTTGTATAATCATGCAACTCAAAGAACTTCTTCATCCCAAGTAACCATGCTTTTGCATCTTCTAGTTTCTTCAGCTCTCCATCGAAGGTAGGAGGCTTGGCTTTCTTAAACTCATTCGGAAAGTATCTCTTCTCACTCCTCTTGTAAGGATGATAACAATGATGACCATGTTGTCTCTCATATCGAGAGCTAGAATAGAACCCATAACCACTAGCTCTCTTTTCAAGTGTATACATCCATCTACCACCTTTGACAGTGTCATCCATGCCCGACTTGTGTCCTCCATAATACCTACTACCATATTACCTATTAGTCCTTTCCTCCTATCCATAATTGAGTTGCGGCTATCCATGTCTCTGTAAATATGATAAAATTTGAAGGATCAATGCATTAACCTCTACTTTCTTTTCTTGTGCCCTGGAAAGTATTTCTTATGACTGAATGATCTTGCCATTATCTACTTTGTAAGTCATGACTTTTTCCTTTAAACTTCTTAAGGCGTGTGTTATGTCATGAGAGTACTCATCTCTTTGTTGCTTAGTTGATCTATAAGGAGATTCACGTGAACTGTAATCCACGATCTTGCTTTACATCTCTGATCTTCTTCTTGCAAACATACCATGTCAAATAAACAAAATATAAACATGATAAACATACCTTAGTGAAGTTCATGGGAGGTTTTCTCATCTACACAATCAATTTGGATTAGCACAACATATGTATATATAACTAAATCAACATATCAATCATCTCAACATCAACATCATCAACCTCTACATGACGACACAACTACAACAATGACCATCACAATGCATGCATAACAAACACAGAAAACTAACATGCATTCATAACAATCACATCACGTCCATACTATCTAAGTGTTTGAACTTAGAAGCTCTAATACTACCCTGTGGTATCAGATATCACCCAAAGAGAACGGAAGATCACTCTGATACCACCCTGTAACCACCCTGCTCCCACATTTACCCAATTTCATTGGCTTTCCAGGGTAAATATGAGACGAAGAGTTATTATGGCATGAACCAACCTCCAAGATCCTATTAAGGAAGTGGGGCATACAAGCTAACCACAAACTGACAACTCACAACATACCTCAGGGCTATAGGACACTCAGGGACCAAAGGACTACACCAGGTGACCAAAACCTAAGTTCGGGTTCTTTTCTACTAACCTAGACCCCCAATCACATGCATGACAAGGCCTAGGTGTGGTTATAGGCCTCCAACTACATGCAAAACACTGCCTCCATGTGGTTGTGACCCAACTTGCTCAGTTTAGAGGGTGTGGTCCCAATATCTAAGATACAATTCTAGGACAACCCCCATACCACTACCCAGAATTGCCCGAGACTTTCCAAAATCATTATTGACATGAGGAAAATGATAAGCATTCAAATTCAAATCAAGAACTTAACCTATACAGACCAGAACATACTAGGCATTTCATCAAACACATGGTAGGCATGTAAGATACATGTCATGAATGCATATATGATCATAATAGTCTAAGATTCATCTAAGAATAACCAATAAGGATTTAGTCCCTCTCCATATAGTCGCAATAAAACTTATTATTCCATACATCCATCAACCAATCAATAACTAAACAATTCGTGACAAGAGCCACAGATAATACACATCATATAACCAACATAGAAACCATGGAAACTCTGCCATAATATTATCAACATAAACACTACAAATGCTCATAGATCATAATAAGGAAATGTTTCATATTAACATATGAAAATACCAACAAAGTCAAGGGCTTCCATGTATCACCCAATCATAAATTGGGCTAAATCAAATATCTCTTTTAGCCAATCACCCCCATGACATATTCCAGGCATGCATGTGGGATCTCATGGAATAAATAAAAACAATTCCAACCCAGGGCCTCCAGAGGCCAAACCACCTCAACCCTCAACCACAGTGATTTCACCTCTATGGTTAGACATCACTAACACCAACTAGATTGGTCTCTACCTAAGTTGTCAAGGGCTCCAAGAACTATTAACTCAACCACAACCTTTCATGGCTTCAGAGTGTTTGTCCAACCCGGCTCTAGGGACTAGTAAATCAATCTGCCTAGGGCTCTAGAGTGTTTGTCCCAACCTAGGCTCCAGGACGAGTAACTCAACCCACCTAGAGCTCTAGTGTTTGTCCCAACCTAGGCTCCAGGACCAGTAACTCAACCCAAGATGTTCCATAGTGTTTTTTCCAACCCACTACCACAAGGAACCTGAGCACCAACAAAAAATAATAAGTGGAAAACCCACAACACCATGGTTATCGAGGAAATGACAAGGCAAGGCTAAAGCCACTATCAATCCAGGAAAATATCCATGTCAATGACAACATATGACCAAAAAATCACATGCATATACCATGCATCCAGAAATCAACAAGGAAATCACACATGAAACCTGTTACTTGCAAGGAAATCTAGTTGTAGTTGTTGATCCAGCTATTCCCTTGTGCTTTCCTACTTTTCTTTTCCTTCTTTCTCCAAATCCAATGCATGCCAAAGTGCTCCAATAATTCTCCAAGAATACTCTAGGTGTGCAGGAGTATGAGAGAGTGAGAGAATAAAGATGAGCTCCAAAGCTAAATTGCCAAAAGTTTAACCATAAAAAGTTGTGAACTGATCTTCAGAAGCCTTTTTATCATTGAGGCCTCTATTTTCTTAATTTTCCTTCATTTTTCCTCTAGTTTCGTCTCATGCAAATTTATGTCTCTTCATCTTCCTTTTCTCCTATTTTCCTTTATTTCATAAATCAAATGTCAATTATTACCACTTTGGATTTGCCGATTTCCATAGCCATTAATTAATCACCAGTGATACTCATCACTATGTTTTTCCCAACATTCAACTTGGAATGCGTGTCCCATCAGCGTGGTCTCATTTTATTTACATGGAAAGTCAACCAGGGGTTGTTACACAAATTTTCCATGAAGTCATGGTTCCCAACTTCTTGTTATAAGACTTAGAAACCATAGATAGTTTACATATAAAAGCACATGAGAGATAATTATACAATAACATTAATTGATATTACTAATAGTATTTACAATAATTAATACTATAAGTTTGAACTCTCTTATAAAGAGTTTCATAGGTCTTATATATAAACCCTAATAAGTAAAAACAACAAAAACCGTAACTTTTGTAACCTAATCCTCTTAATGTTTTTGTTACACATGTAAGCCTTATATTATGACCACACTTCTTAAGGCTTACAATAATGAACGAAAAAATTATTGAAATCAAAGACATAATAATTGAAAATAAAATATCATAAATAACTAGAACCAAATATTTTTAAAAATCTTGTTATTTGGAGAATAGCTATTGGACTAGGAAGAGCTCCATCAAGCTACATTGTAACCCTTGTAGAGGTGAAACTCTCCAGTTATTGGATTCCACCTCCCCAAAACCCCAAATTTTAGATCTCCTAAATTATTAGATAACCATTCATATTGAGTGAGATCCATGGTCCTTCATTTGGCCTTCTCATTACTCTTATGAGAGTATAATTGCCAAGGTTGACATACTCATGAACTATCTAATCAACCATTCATACTAAATAATATCTACATAGATACATTCATGTCTTCAAAGTGTGGGCTTGTTAAAATGGGTAAAATACCCTTTCTTCAATAAGGTCATCACTACTATTAGCATTTGATGGATATCCAACAATGGCTATATTTGTTAGATGTGATTCGCTTTTGATCCTTCCAGTGCGAAAATCATTAGATCAAAATATTTAGTTCTAGGAAGTGTGACCTATTTCTTTGCAATAATGACATTTTATCTCCCATTTGTCTTTAGTTGTTATGGTATGATTGTAGCTTGAGTATAATGTGATCTTCTACTAAGGATCACCTTTTGAATTGACTACAATAGTTCACTTTTGTTTAGAAAGAAACCAACAATCATATATTATAAAGTTTGAGAAGGTACCTTATTGAATGTAAACTTAAGACCAATGGTGTATTTACTAGGTAGACTATTTAATAGAAGGATTTTGGTATCCTCTTTATCTACCATCACCTTGAATTCTACTAGATGTCTTAGCTTAGATATCATATTGTTTATGTGTCGTATACATAGTGACTTCGTTAACCATCTTGAAACCGAATAAATTTTAGAGTTCACTTTGCATTTACTACTTTTGCTCTAAAGTATGAATTCAAAATATCCCATATTTCCTCGGATGACTTTTTTAGATCTACATGATGTAGGTTTCAAACTAAGAGGGTAAGGTCAATGATGGCATTAGATTTATCATCTTTGGTTTGCAATTCTAGTACTCTAGTCAAATTTTTCAATGATTGCTCAATCATTTTTACTATTCTCCTAAGGCTTTTGCTCATTAGCTACATCTAAATTTTACTTTAAAGGAGTAGAAATTAAAACTTGAGTATTTGTATAATAGAATTTCCATGGTTAACATCCTAATAAAAATATAAAAAGCTATAATACTCTTTTTCTTTCTCTAAAAACTAAAATTTGTAACATAATTTCCATTGAATTGTAAAAATTTTGAAAGCAAATTAATTATTGAAAGCAAATTAATTTCCCTTGGTTGGTATTCTCCTTTTCCTTAAAGGAGGAAATGAACATTCATCATAATAAACATATAAGGTGTTTCAGTGTAGATTCATCATAACTTTGAATTTACTATGTGCATAGAGGAATCATTGACATGCAAATATTATTATTATTCCTAATAAACATTATAAACAAACACACACACACATAGTTATAAGATTACTAGCAATAACAATAATATTTGTGTGTTAATGATTCCTCTTTGCACATTGTAATTCAAAGTTATGATGGATCTAGACTGAAACACCTTATATATGTATTATGTTGAATGTTCATTTCCCCCTTTCAAGAAAATCATAATATCAACCAAGCGATGAAATTATATATATATAGTAGGTTACAAATTCTATTATGAAGAACTTGGATATGTACACCTCAATAAATTAAGTATTCAAATTGCTACACTAAAGAAGTGTATTTTCACACAATTAAAATATATCATACATTAGTGTAACAATTTACCTTTCATATTTATGCCGTAAGGCGTTTCCCTCTGAAATGAACTCCCCCAAATGCTTTTTTGTCCTAATTCTAGCCGTTTGATCTTTTGTTAGACGATTGAACAAAAATTAGCCGTCTGATTTAATAAAAAATGTTTTAAAACATTAAAAATCTTTAAAAACTTTTCACTTTCCACTTGACATGTGTGTGCCCAGGTCAGGTTGGGTTGAAGACACATAATTACGGCCTGTTGGGAACCGACGGTAGAGAAGAAATAAATAATGAGGTGAGGCAAGGGGATTTAAGAATCAAGCGGAATTTGCTTTTGCAGGGCCGAGCGGAGCATGGTGAAAAAAGTGCAGGGGCTTCTCTGGTTTTTTTGTTGTGAATATGGTTAGTGATTAAACATTTTTTCATATTTTCTTCGTTATATAGTTTCCTCAACTTAATTGATGTAAATCATTGTTTGAATTTGGAACTGTATATATGAGATCTGTCTTGGTTGCAGGTTGGTCAAAGTGAAAAGATCAATATGCTGCAATCTAATTAGGCTTTGATATGTTACACAGTATTGGAGAAATAGCCTTGTATAAGTCAATGTAATAACTTTTTGGTACAGCATCATCGCAGCAATGACACCCATTTTTGAATAAACCATGATTCACAAGTTTTAATAACTAAAATGCTTAGTATTTCATCACAATTAATTGTTTGAAATACAATAATATCTGACGGTAGAGAAGAAATAAATAATGAGGTGAGGCAAGGGGATTTTAAAAACCAAGCGGAATCTGTTTTTGCAGGGCCGAGCGGAGCATGGTGAAAAAAGTGCAGGGGCTTCTCTGGTTTTTTTGTTGTGAATATGGCTAGTGATTAAACATTTTTTCATATTTGCTTCGTTATATAGTTTCCTCGACTTAATTGATGTAAATCATTGTTTGAATTTGGAACTGTATATATGAGATCTGTCTTGGTTGCAGGTTGGTCAAAGTGAAAAGATCAATATGCTGCAATCTAATTAGGCTTTGATATGTTACACAGTATTGGAGAAATAGCCTTGTATAAGTCAATGTAATAACTTTTTGGTACAGCATCATCGCAGCGATGACACCCATTTTTGAATAAATCATGATTCACAAGTTTTAATAACTAAAATGCTTAGTATTTCATCACAATTAATTGTTTGAAATACAATAATATATTTGATAGTGTTATAAACTAGATTTAATGATGTGGGCACCAGGACATGTTTCAATGGTGAGAATCCAACATGATTGTAGACTTTGGAGAGGTTTTCCAGCTGCAAAGGTTTCCTTTAAACATATAACACCACTCTTCTTATTTCTCTTTAAAGGATTATTAGTATTACATGTCAAGAAAAAATGTGACCATTTCATGGCTGCTACTTTTCAGCCATAGAAGCAAAAAGAGAAATAGAGAATGTACCAGCTTATTGCCACTTTCAAATAGAATAGAGTATGGGTTGACCTTTCCAATGGCCTTGATAAGATTTATTATTAATATAGGCAGAGTTAGCATGGGAAAAAAAAGAAAAATCTTGTGTTCTATTAGCAGGATTTTGTTTGGCCTCTTAAAATTCTTAAAACTTCTGTTGGTTTCATTGTTTTCTTTTTCACTCTAGCATTATAGCAATATCTACACAGTAGCAAGTTACAAAAAAGGTCAAGAATCCATAAGGTATTCATCTTTTTTCCATTGTTAGATAATATATTATACTAGATCCTAACTATTGCGGCCAATTGGCTACCACCCTGACAAATAGATTAAAAAAACAAGATCCCCATCCTACACAACGGCAACAGAGCGTAGGTATGGAAGGCATGATAGGTTTGGGGGCGTAGATGATCTTTCACGTTGGCAGTCCTCAATGGAGTTGTCTATAATGCGACTTTTTGGAGATTCCAGGGACGGAATCCGGTGGAAGAAATTGAGGTTAAATCTTGATTTGTTGCAGTTAAAATGGTTTTTTAACTACATATGTGGATTCAGCACCCTGAAAAACCCTTGGGACGCTTTGATTGTGCAGAAACTAGCCATCAAACTTGCGATTCCAATAAATTGCTGCCGGATTTTGACCGAAAAAACCCACCGGAAAGGCTTCCAAAAAGTCGCATTAGAGACAACTGCGTCCTCAATCACTATTTGCATACCTGGCACTGGTGTTGGGTTTTTTCTTAATTTCTTCTGAAAACTCCTTTCTTGATTCAATATTTTGCATTGAGAATATAAACGAGTTGTTGCAGCGGCTGCTATAACCTCTTGTTATTGGCTATCGCCCTGCAAGGAACGGAAATAAAACAAGAAGCTGCCGCTGACAAGATCTAAACCTTAACGCTTGACCAGACTCAAAGATCTTCACCAGAACCTTTACAGCTTGTATGAGACACAAAAAAAAACTAACAGATGCCATGGCAGGTGACTGTGCTTTCAACCCTAATTAAGTACAGTGAGCAGAGTGTTGGCTCCATTGCTGCTGAACTTATCTTGACGGTAGATTCGGGAATATCTTGAAATTTCTAAAATAGTGGTAAGGTTTGTGTTTTTTCCTTTTTGAAATATGACCAATAACAATAAAGTTTAAACAATTAATTTATTTCTATTCATAATAATATGAATATTTTCAAAATCTGCCATCTCTATGAAATGGTCTTCTTTGCTCTGAAATATTTTTGCCAAAACTTATACCCCTCCACTGCTCTGAAATGTTTTAGCCAATTGTTTTTTAACAGGACTATACAAGTTTTGTATGACAATATTCATTTTAACTTTTCGTACAGAATATTAAAAGTCTCCCGGATCTAAATCTGTAAACGGTATACTGTCTCAGAATGTGTATGTGTGTTCTGTGATTTTTCAGGTGTTGATTAAAACAAAGCAGAGTGCCTTTCCACCATTTTCTCTGCAATTACAAAATTACATCAATGCAGAACCATAATTTTTAACAACATATTCCAGATGTGCTCAGAAGTGTTCAGAAGAATCATGTTAATGTAGTTTAGGTAAACTTTCTTTCTAACTTCACAGAACTCATGGTATTCATGTGGAATATAAACTATTTAAAAGCAGAAAAACTCTAAATAAATTTATCCCAATAACCATTATAGCTGAAAAATCCTTCAAACTCATCTGCCCACCCAAACTTATCTCCATTTTGTGATACAATAATTGTTTGTATGTGTGTTCTGTGATTTTTCAGGTGTTGATTAAAACAAGGCAGAGTGCCTTTCCACCATTTTCTCTGCAATTACAAAATTACATCAATGCAGAACCATAATCCTTAACAACATATTCCAGATGTGCTCAAAAGAATCATGTTAATGTAGTTCAGGTAAACTTGATTTGGTTAAGTTAACCGTGGTTTTCTTTCTAACTTCAGAGAACTCATGGTATTCAAGTGGAATATAACCTATTTAAAAGCAGAAAAACTCCAAATAAATTTATCCCAATAACCATTAAAATCCCAAACTACCGTCTTTAAATACTACAATAACCACTTATCTCCATTTTGTGATACTAACGAATTTCCACATTCTCGCTATATATATATATATATATATATATAATATATAGATATAATATATACACCCAGAGACTTATCTCCATATTTGTAGATAATATACGAATTTCCACATATTTATATATATATATATATATATATATATATATATATTATATATATATATATATATATATATATAATATATATATATATTATACTAGAATATATATCTATAATATATATATATATATATATATATATATATATATATATATATATATATATAATCTGCCCACCCAAAAAAAACTTTATTTAGTCTGAAATAGTCCAACTTCGCTTTCTTAAAAACATTTCTGATGTTTGACATTATATACGGAAGAATTCACCTGAACAACGTGAGAAGAAAACAAACATCTCTAAAGAGAAGAACCAAATCCATCAACAACCTTATAGATTGTGTTTGTTGAAGGATTTTGTTTGTAAGTGGAAGGATATTTGAGAGCAGAATGCAGTGATATATCAAATTGGTGTTTATTAGGATGTCTTAGTTGTGTTGTTGCAATATCCAGAGATTTGATTTCTGTCAGGATGATGAGTTGTCGCAGATAGTTGACTGTGTTTTTTATCACATATATGTATTAGCATGATAGTTGCAGGTTTTTGAAGTCTATTCATTGGGGGAATCTCATGTGTAGTCCTCTTCCATCCTTAATATTGGAGGATGGAGAAAAGTGACTTCTATTATTACGCCGTAAGGTATTTCCCTTTGAAATGAACTCCCCAAATGCCTTTTTGTTGTAATCGTAGCTATTAGATGTAATGTTAGACGATTGAACAAAAATCAGTCGTCTAATTTAAAAAACCCTTAAAAAAACGTTAAGGTATTAGTTAAATATATCAGTTATTATTCGTTAATATATCAGTTATTATTCATTAAAAAACTTTACCCTAGTGACCCATCCTGCACGCTGATATCCGTGTTTGATGCAGAGGAGGACAGGGGTGTTGAGGAGGGTGGAGAGGAAGGCGGAGGACCTGCAGAGAAGGGAGAAGGGTTTCAACAAGGGCCGCAGAGGACAAGGCCACTCTTTCTTCACTGCATGAGGGCCACATAGGCCATTTTTTCTATAGATCGTTTTTCCCTCAGGATATGGCACCCTCTGCATATTATGGCGGTGGTAGTTATGAAATTTTATATATATTCGGGCCACTGTTGTCTATATTCTGTGTGTTGATTTCTTACATGCAAATTTGAATCTGTTGTAAATATTCCTGAAAATCTCCGCAGTTATAACTCGAACCCTCACATTCTCCGCGGCGTTCAGCGCCTTCACGAACGAGGCCATCCGGCTGATTGTCATTTCTTTTTTCTTTGTGCGAGGCTTTGTGAAGAGAGGGTTAGGCAATCGAATCGCCACATAGCCTGGTATGCATTCCTTTTTCAAATACGTCCCATTTCTTTGTTTTAAGTTTCAGGGGAATGGGTCTATGGGGGATACATTGGGGATTCTCCTGTTCTTTCCAACCACAGAAACGAAATCAAATGCCTGCTGTTGTTTCAGTTTTGATTTTGATCTTAATGAGCTTCATTATGGCGTTTTCAATCACAAGAATGAAACTTTAAGAATCCCATGATTGTTTTAGAAATATCATTGTTGTCTATATTCTGTGTGTTGATTTCTTGCCTGCAAATTTGAATCTGTTGTAAATGTTCGTGAAAATCTCAGCAGTTAGGCTTCGTTCTTAATGAGTTCCTTATGTTGCTTTCAATCACAGAAGAGGCTCTTTTGAAATAGTTGCAATGTAAGTTTTATCTCAATTACTTTGAGGCTTCGTTCTTAATGAGTTTCGTTATGTTGCTTTCAATCAAAGAAGAGATTTAAAAGACCCGACATTTTGTTTAAAATTATTTTGGAATAGGCTCTTTTGAAACAGTTGCAATGTAAGTTTTATTTCAATTACCTTTGAGGCTTTGTTCTTAATGAGTTCCATTATGTTGCTTTCAATCACAGAAGAGATTTAAAACACTCGACGTTTTGTTTAAAATTATATTGATTTTATTGAGCTTAATTACGGTGTTTTCAATCACAGAAATGAAATCTTAAAATCCCCAAGCTTTTGGTTAAATTTTGATTTTATCTCAATGAACTTAATTATGTTGTCACATATGGAATCCTAGGAAATCTAGGCTTTTGATTGATTTGATTTTGACCCTAATGAGCTCAGGTATGACATTTTCAATCATAGAAACAAAATCTTGAAAACACATTATTTTTTAATAGATTTTGATAAATTCCTCATGTTCTTTATTGCATTTTGATTTTTTAATTTGGGAGAATAGGCATTTTGATATAATTGCAATCTGAGGTTTATTTCGATTACCTTAGGACACTTCGATCATAATGAGCTCCATGCTTTCTTTCAATCATAGAGAAGAAAACTCAAAATCCTGATGCTTTTGAGTACTTTTTGGTGAAAAGCCATATTTAAATATTTTTTATTAGACAGAATATTTGATTCTAGGAGAATAGGCTTTTTGTTTTGTTTCAATCACAATTCCAGGTTTGTTTCAATTATCGCTCTGACCTTAAGGCAGTTTCAATGACAAGAATGTTACACACGGAGATATAAAACAAAAATGGGTAATATTTGTATTAGAAAAAAGCCACAGCTTAGCCCAATACAAAAAAAAGATGTTGTTAACAAAAACCACCATATCTATCTAGCTGTATGTGTTTGGGGATGCTTTCGATTAAATTTTGATTTTGATTTTAATGAGCTTTATTATGGTGTTTTCTATCAGTCGTCTAATTTAAAAAACCCTAGCGACCCATCCTGCGCGCGGATATCCACGTTTGATGCAGAGGAGGGCAGGGGTGTTGAGGAGGGCGGAGCGGAAGGCGGAGGACCTGCAGAGAAGGGAGAAGGGTTTTGACGAGGGCCACAGAGGACGAGGCCACTCTTCCTTCACTGCATGTGGGCCGCGTAGGCCATTTTTTCTATAGATCGTTTGCAGATCGTTTTTCCCTCAGAATATGGTGCCCTCTGCATATTATGGCGGTGGTAGTTATGAAATTTTATATATATTCGGGCCATTGTTGTCTATATTATGTGTGTTGATTTCTTGCATGCAAATTTGAATCTGTTGTAAATATTCCTGAAAATCTCCGCAGCTATAACTCGAACCCTCACGTTCTCTGTGGCGCTCAGCGCCTTCACGAACGAGGTCATCCGGCTGATCGTCATTTCTTTTTTCTTTGCGCCAGCCTTTGTGAAGAGAGGGTTAGGCGATCGAATCGCCACATAGCCTGGTATGCATTCATTTTCCAAATACGTCCCATTTCTTTGTTTTAAGTTTCAGGGGAATGGGTTTGTGGGGGATACATTGGGGATTCTCCTGTTCTTTCCAACCATAGAAACATAATCAAATGCCTGTTTTTGTTTCAAGTTTGATTTTGATCTTAATGAGCTTCATTATGGCATTTTCAATCACAAGAATGAAACTTTAAGAATCCCATGATTGTTTCAGAAATATCACTGTTGTCTCTATTTTGTGTGTTGATTTCTTGCCTTCAAATTTGAATTTGTTGTAAATATTCCTGAAAATCTCAGCAGTTAGGCTTCGTTCTTAATGAGTTTCGTTATGTTGCTTTCAATCACAGAAGAGGCTCTTTTGAAATAGTTGCAATGTAAGTTTTATCTCAATTACCTTTGAGGTTTTGTTCTTAATGAGTTCCGTTATGTTTCTTTCAATCAAAGAAGAGATTTAAAAGACCCGACATTTTGTTTAAAATTATTTTGGAATAGGCTCTTTTGAAACGATTGCAATGTAAGTTTTATTTCAATTACCTTTGACGCTTCGTTCTTAATGAGTACCATTATGTTGCATTCAATCACAGAAGAGATTTAAAACACTCGACGTTTTCTTTAAAATTATATTGATTTTATTGAGCTTAATTACGGTGTTTTCAATCACAGAAATGAAATCTTAAAATCCCCATGCTTCTGGTTAAATTTTGATTTTATCTCAATGAACTTAAGTATGTTGTCAGATATGGAATCCTAGGAAATCTAGGCTTTTGATTGATTTGATTTTGACCCTAATGAGCTCAGGTATGACATTTTCAATCATAGAAACAAAATCTTGAAAACACATTTTTTTTTATTAGATTTTGATAAAAACCTCATGTTCTTTATTGCATTTTGATTTTTTAATTTGGGAGAATAGGCATTTTGATATAATTGCAATCTGAGGCTTATTTCGATTACCTTAGGACACTTCGATCATAATGAGCTCCATGCTTTCTTTCAATCACGGAGAAGAAAACTCAAAATCCTGATGCTTTTGAGTACTTTTTGGTGAAAAGCCATATTTAAATATTTTTTATTAAACACAATATTTGATTCTGGGAGAATAGGTTTTTTGTTTTGTTTCAATCACAATTCTAGGTTTGTTTCAATTATTGCTTTGACCTTAAGGTAGTTTCAGTGACAAGAATGTTACACACGGAGATATAAAACAAAAATGGGTAATATTTGTATTAGAAAAAAGCCACAGCTGAGCTGGGCAGCTTAGCCCAATATAAAAAAAAAAAGATGTTGTTAACAAAAACCACCATATCTATCTAGCTATATGTGTTTGGGGATGCTTTCGATTAAATTTTGATTTTTATTTTAATGAGCTTTATTATGGTGTTTTCTATCACAACAATGAAACCTTAACATCCCCATGCTTTTGATTTTGATCTAATTAACTAAATTATAGTGTTTCAATAACAGAAACCAAATCTTGTGTTTGATTAAAGTATGGTTTTGATCTTAATGAGCTTAGTTATACCATTTTCAATCACAAAAACAAAATCTCAAAACCCCACTTTTGATTAAATTTTGATTTTGATCTTATTGGGCTTAATTGTGGCATTTTTAATCATAGAAACAGAATCTTTTTCTATTAAATTTTATTTTTTTTGTAACAAGGTTAATTATGGCATTTTCAATCATAGAAATGAAACCTTAAGAACCCCACGCTTTTGATCAATCTTTGATTTTCATTCCAATGAGCTTAATTATGGCATTTCCAACCACAGAAACGGAATGAAACGCCTTCTGTTGTTTCAGTTTTGATTTTGATCTTAATGAGCTTCATTATGGCGTTTTCAATCACAGGAATGAAACTTTAAGAATCCCATGTTTTTTTATTAAACTCTAATTTTTTATCTTAATGAGATTAGTTATGGCAATTACAGGCATAGAAACTAAATTTCAATAATCTAAATTTTAATCTTGATCTTAATGAGTTTAATTACGGTGTTTTTTATCACAAAAACCGAATCTTAAGAACACCCGAGTTTGATTTTTATCTTAGTGAGTTTCAATATGGCATTGTCAGTCACAGAAACGGAACATCAAGAACCTCATGTCTTTGATGAAATTTTTGTTATGATCTTAATGAGCTTATTTATGGTGTTTTAAATCAGAGAAACGAAATCACAGAACCTGATGCTTTTGATTTCAATGTGGGCACACGACATGCACATCTACTCCCTTCTGCATTAGCATCATAGAAAGAAAGCATTCCTTTTCCAAATACGTCCCAACTCTCTGTTTTAAGTTTCAGAGGAATGGGTCTGTGGGGGATACATTGGGGATTCTCTTGTTCTTTATTTTGGATTCCCACTCTGCCCCCAGTTTTGAGCAAGGTGTCCATTCTGTCTACCAGTTGGCCTATCCTAGAGGTAGAAGTTTTTAAAACTCCAATAGATAGAAGGTGTTGAACACCATAGAAATGAAATCCTAAAATCCCCATGCTTTTGGTTAAATTTTGATTTTATCTCAATGAACTTAATTATGTTGTCATATGTGGAATCCTAGGAACTCTAGGCTTTTGATTGGTTTGATTTTGACCCTAATGAGCTCAGGTATGACATTTTCAATCATAGAAACAAAATCTTGAAAACACATTGTTTTTTATTAGATTTTGATAAAAACCTCATGTTCTTTATTGCATTTTGATTTTTTAATCTAGGAGAATAGGCATTTTGATATAATTGCAATTTGAGGTTTATTTCAATTACCTTAGGACACTTCGATCATAATGAGCTACATAGTTTATTTTCAATCACAGAGAAGAAAACTCAAAATCCATAGTTTATTTTCAATCACAGAGAAGAAAACTCAAAATCCTGATGCTTTTGAGTAATTTTTGGTGAAAAGCCATATTTAAATATTTTTTATTAAACACAATATTTGATTCTGGGAGAATAGGCTTTTTGTTTTGTTTCAATCACAATTCCAGGTTTGTTTCAATTATAGCTCTGACCTTAAGGCAGTTTCAATGACAGGAATATTACACACGGAGATATAAAACAGAAATGGGTAATATCTGTATTGGGAGAAAGCTACAGCTGAGTTGGGCAACTTAGCACAATACAAAAAAAATATGTTGTTAACAAAACCACCTTATCTATCTAGCTGTGTGTGTTGGCTATAGAAAATCCAAATTATCATTTCACAGAGTATTTAAAAAAGTTTTTGCTAGGATGAACTCTATGAAAGACACCTAAAATTGACATTATTTTACATAATATGAAATACTAATGAGAAGCATGCTTGCTGAGAGCTTCATCTTGACCGGTATTAGTGGGGTAAGATTCCTGATAATCTAAGTCCATCTCTTCAATCACTTGTTGAAGTCACAAACCATATAACTAACGTGGAGCATTAAGCTTCCAAAACTTGGATTTGCCTCCTCTTCTGCACAAGAGTGTCTATACACTAAGTTTAAGAACCCCACGCTTTTGATCAAGCTTTGATTTTCATTCCAATGAGCTTAATTATGGCATTTCCAACCACAGAAATGAAATCAAACGCCTGTTGTTTTTTCAGTTTTGATTTTGATCTTAATGAGCTTCATTATGGTGTTTTCAATCACATGAATGAAACTTTAAGAATCCCATTTTTTTATTAAACTCTAATTTTTTATCTTAACGAGATTAGTTATGGCAATTATAGGTATAGAAACTAAATTTCAAGAATCTGAATTTTAATCTTGATCTTAATGAGTTTAATTACGATGTTTTTGATCATAGAAACCAAATCTCAAGAACACCCGAGTTTGATTTTTATCTTAGTGAGCTTCATTATGGCATTGTCAGTCATAGAAACGGAACATCAAGAACCTCATGTCTTTGATGAAATTTTTAGTATGATGCTTTTGATTTCCATGCGGACACATGACATGCACATCTACTCCCTTCTCCATCAGCATCATAGAAAGAAAGCATTCCTTTTCCAAATACGTCCCAATTCTCTGTTTTAAGTTTCAGGGGAATGGGTCTGTGGGGGATACATTGGGATTCTCTTGTTCTTTATTTTGGGTTCCCACTCTGCCCATAATTTTGAGCAAGGTGCCCATTTTGTCCACCACTTGGCCTATCCTAGAGGCAAAAGTTTTTAAAAATTCCAATAGATAGAAGGTGCGGAACACCACATAAATGAAATCTTAAAATCCCCAGGCTTTTGGTTAAATTTTGATTTTATCTCAATGAACTTAATTATGTTGTCAAATGTGGAATCCTAGGAAGTCTAGGCTTTCGATTGATTTGATTTTGACCCTATTGAGCTCAGGTATCACATTTTCAATCATAGAAACACAATCTTGAAAACACATTGTTTTTTATTAGATTTTGATAAAAACCTCATGTTCTTTATTGCATTTTGATTTTTTAATCTGGGAGAATAGGCATTTTGATATAATTGCAATCTGAGTTTTATTTCAATTACCTTAGGACACTTCGATCATAATGAGCTCCATGCTTTCTTTCAATAATCCTGATGCTTTTGAGTAATTTTTGGTGAAAAGCCATATTTAAATATTTTTTATTAAACACAATATTTGATTCTGGGAGAATAGCCTTTTTGTTGTGTTTCAATCACAATTCCAGGTTTGTCTCAATTATGGCTCTGACCTTAAGGCAGTTTCAATGACAAGAATGTTACACACGGAGATATAAAACAGAAATGGATAATATTTGTATTAGAAAAAACCACAGCTAAGCTAGGCAGCTTAGCGCAATACAAAAAAAGATGTTGTTAACAAAAACCACCATATCTATCTCGTTGTATGTGTTGGGTATAGAAGATCCAAATCATCATTTCACAAAGTATTTAAAATTTTTTTTGCTAGGATGAACTCTATAAAAGACACCTAAAATTGACATTGTTCTACATAATATGAAATACTAATGAAAAACATGCTTGCTGAGAGCTTCATCTTGACCGGTAATAGTGGGGTGATATTCCTGATAATCGAAGTCCATCTCTTCAATCACTTGTTGAGGTCACAAACCATATAACTAACGTGGAGCATTCAGCTTCCAAAACATGGATTTGCCTCCTCTTCTGCACAAGAGTGTTTATAAACTAAGTTTAAGAACCCCACGCTTTTGATCAAGCTTTGATTTTCATTCCGATGAGCTTAATTATGGCATTTCCAACCACAGAAACGGAATCAAACGCCTGCTATTGTTTCAGTTTTGATTTTGATCTTAATGAGCTTCATTATGGCGTTTTAAATCACACGACATGCACATCTACTCCCTTCTGCATCAGCATCATAGAAAGAAAGCATTCCTTTTCCAAATACATCCCAATTCTCTATTTTAAGTTTCAAGGGAATGGGTCTGTGGGGGACACATTGGGGATTCTCCTCTTCTTTATTTTGGGTTCCCACTTTTCCCCCAGTTTTGAGCAAGGTGCCCATTTTGTCTACCACTTGGCCTATCCTGGAGGCAAAAGTTTTTAAAAATTCCAATAGATAGAAGGTGCGGAACACCACAGAAATGAAATCTTAAAATCCCCATGCTCTTGGTTAAATTTTGATTTTATCTCAATGAACTTAATTATGTTGTCAGATATGGAATCCTAGGAAGTCTAGCCTTTTGATTGATTTGATTTTGACCCTAATGAGCTCAGGTATGACATTTTCAATAATAGAAACAAAATCTTGAAAACACATTGTTTTTTATTAGATTTTGATAAAACCACATGTTCTTTATTGCATTTTGATTTTTTAATCTGGGAGAATAGGCATTTTGATATAATTGCAATCTGAGGTTTATTTCAATTACCTTAGGATACTTCGATCATAATGAGCTCCATGCTTACTTCCAATCACAGAGAAGAAAACTCAAAATCCTGATTCTTTTGAGTAATTTTTGGTGAAAAGCCATATTTAAATATTTTTTATTAAACACAATATATGATTCTGGGAGAATAGGCTTTTTGTTTTGTTTCAATCACAATTCTAGGTGTGTTTCAATTATAGCTTTGACCTTAAGGCAGTTTCAATGACAGGAATGTTACACACAGAGATGTAAAATAGAAATGGGTAATATTTGTATTAGAAAAAAGCCACAGCTGAGTTGGGCAACTTAGCGCAACAAAAAAAAAAAAGATGTTGTTAACAAAAACCACCATATCTATCTAGCTGTATATGTTGGGGATGCTTTCGATTAAATTTTGATTTTGATTTTAATGAGCTTTATTATGGTGTTTTCTATCACAGCAACGAAACCTTAACATCCCCATGCTTTTGATTTTGATCTAATTAACTTAATTATAGTGTTTTCAATAACAAAAACCAAATCTTGTGTTTGATTAAAGTATGGTTTTGATCTTAATGAGCTTAGTTATACAATTTTCAATAATAGAAACAGAATCTCAAAACCCCGCTTTTGAATAAATTTTGATTTTGATCTTATTGAGTTTAATTATGGTGTTTTTAATCATAGAAACAAAATCTTTTTCTATTAAATTTTTATTTTGTTTGTAACAAGGTTAATAATGGCATTTTTAATCACAGAAACGAAACCTTAAGAACCCCACGCTTTTGATCAAGCTTTGATTTTCATTTCAATGAGCTTAATTATGGCATTTCCAACCACAGAAACAAAATTAAACGCCTTTTGTTGTTTCAGTTTTGATTTTGATCTTAATGAGCTTCATTATGGCATTTTCAATCACAGGAATGAAACTTTAAGAATCCCATGTTTTTTATTAAAATCTAATTTTTGATCTTATTGACATTAGTTATGGCGATTATAGGCATAGAAACTAAATTTCAAGAATCTGAATTTTAATCTTGATCTTAATGAGTTTAATTATGGTGTTTTTGATCACAGAAACCAAATCTCAAGAACACCCGAGTTTGATTTTTATCTTAGTGAGCTTCATTATGGCATTGTCAGTCACAGAAATGGAACACCAAGAACCTCATGTCTTTGATGAAATTTTTGTTATGATCTTAATGAGCTTATTTATGGTGTTTTAAATCAGAGAAACGAAATCTAAGAACCTGATGCTTTTGATTTCCATGCGGACACACGACATCCACATCTACTCCCTTCTGCATTAGCATCATAGAAGGAAAGCATTCCTTTTCCAAATACGTCCCAATTCTCTGTTTTAAGTTTCAGGGGAATGGGTCTGTGGAGGATACATTGGGAATTCTCATGTTCTTTATTTTGGGTTCCCACTCTGCCCCCAGTTTTGAGCAAGGTGCCCATTCTGTCTACCACTTAGCCTATCCTGGAGGCAAAAGTTTTTAAAAATTCCAATAGATAGAAGGTGCAAAACACCACAGAAATGAAATCTTAAAATCCCCATTGTTTTGGTTAAATTTTGATTTTATCTCAATGAACTTAATTATGTTGTCAGATTTGGAATCCTGGGAACTCTAGGCTTTTGATTGATTTGATTTTGACCCTAATGAGCTCATGTATGACATTTTCAATCATAGAAACAAAATCTTGAAAACACATTGTTTTTTATTAGATTTTGATAAAAACCTCATGTTGTTTATTGCATTTTGATTTTTTTATCTGGGAGAATAGGCATTTTGATATAATTGTAATCTGAGGTTTATTTCAATTACCTTAGGATACTTCGATAATAATGAGCTGCATGGTTTATTTCAATCACAGAGAAGAAAACTCAAAATCCCAATGCTTTTGAGTAATTTTTGGTGAAAAACCATATTTAAATATTTTTTCTTAAACACAATATTTGATTCTGGGAGAATAGGCTTTTTGTTTTGTTTCAATCGCAATTCCAGGTTTGTTTCAAATATAGCTCTAACCTTAAGGCAGTTTCAATGACAGGAATGTTACACACGGAGATATAACACAGAAATGGGTAATCTTTGTATTAGCAAAAAGCTATAGCTGAGCTGGGCAGCTTAGCGCAATACAAAAAAAATATGTTGTCAACAAAAACCACCATATCTATCTAGCTGTATGTGTTGGGTATAGAATATCCAAATCATCATTTCACAAAGTATTTAAATTTTTTTTTGCTAGGATGAACTCTATAAGAGACACCTAAAATTGACATTGTTTTACATAATATGAAATACTAATGAAAAACATGCTTGCTGAGAGCTTCATCTTGACCGGTATGAGTGGGGTGAGATTCCTAATAATCGAAGTCCATCTCTTCAATCACTTGTTGAGGTCAAAAACCATATAACTAACGTGGAGCATTTAGCTTCCAAAACTTGGATTTGCCTCCTCTTCTGCACAAGAGTGTCTATAAACTAAGTTTAAGAACCCCACGCTTTTGATCAAGCTTTGATTTTCATTCCAATGAGCTTAATTATGGCATTTCCAACCACAGAAACGGAATAAAACGCCTGTTGTTGTTTCAGTTTTTATTTTGATCTTAATGAGCTTCATTATGGTGTTTTCAATCATAGGAATGAAACTTTAAGAATCCCATGTTTTTTATTAAACTCTAATTTTTTATGTTAATGAGATTAGTTATGGCGATTACATGCATAGAAACTAAATTTCAAGAATCTGAATTTTAATCTTGATCTTAATGAGTTTAATTACGGTGTTTTTTATCACAGAAACCAAATCTCAAGAACACCCGAGTTTGATTTTTATCTTAGTGAGCTTCATTATGGCATTGTCAGTCACAGAAACAGAACATCAAGAACCTCATGTCTTTGATGAAATTTTTGTTATGATCTTAATGAGCTTATTTATGGTGTTTTAAATCATAGAAATGAAATCTAAGAACCTGATGCTTTTAGGCTTCGTTCTTAATGAGTTCTGTTATGCTGCTTTCAATCACAGAAGAGGCTCTTTTGAAACAGTTGCAATGTAAGTTTTATCTCAATTACCTTTGAGGATTCATTCTTAATGAGTTCCATTATGTTGCTTTCAATCAAAGAAGAGATTTAAAAGACTCGACATTTTGTTTAAAATTATTTTGGAATAGACTCTTTTGAAAGAGTTGCAATGTAAGTTTTATTTCAATTACCTTTGAGGCTTTGTTCTTAATGAGTTCCGTTATGTTGCTTTCAATCACAGAAGAGATTTAAAACACTTGACGTTTTTTTTTAAATTATTTTGTTTTTTTTTAGCTTAATTACGGTGTTTTCAATCACAGAATTGAAATCTTAAAATCCCCATGCTTTTGGTTAAATTTTGATTTTATCTCAATGAACTTAATAATGTTGCCAGATATGGAATCCTAGGAACTCTAGGCTTTTGATTGATTTGATTTTGACCCTAATGAGCTCAGGTATGACATTTTCAATCATAGAAACAAAATCTTGAAAACACATTGTTTTTATTAGATTTTGATAAAAACCTCATGTTCTTTATTGCATTTTGATTTTTTAATCTGGGAGAATAGGCATTTTGATATAATTGCAATCTGAGGTTTATTTCAATTACCTTAGGACACTTCGATCATAATGAGTTGCATGCTTTCTTTCAATCACAGAGAAGAAAACTCAAAATCCTAATGCTTTTGAGTAGTTTTTGGTGAAAAACCATATTTAAATATTTTTTTATTAAACACAATATCTGATTCTGCGAGAATAGGCTTTTTGTTTTGTTTCAATCACAATTCCAGGTTTGTTTCAATTATAGCTCTGACCTTAAGGCAGTTTCAATGACAGGAATGTTACACATGGAGATATAAAACAGAAATGGGTAATATTTGTATTAGAAAAAAGCCACAGCTGAGCTGGGCAGCTTAGTGCAATACAAAAAAAAGATGTTGTTAACAAAAACCACCATATTTATCTAGCTGTATGTGTTGGGGATACTTTCGATTAAATTTTGATTTTGATTTTAATGAGCTTTATTATGGTGTTTTCTATCACAGCAACGAAACCTTAACATCCCCATGCTTTTGATTTTGATCTCATTAACTTAATTATAGCGTTTTTGATAACAGAAACCAAATATTGCGTTTGATTAAAGTATGGTTTTGATCCTAATGAGCTTAGTTATACCATTTTCAATCATAGAAACAGAATCTCAAAATCCCACTTTTGATCAAATTTTGATTTGATCTTATTGATCTTAATTATGGCATTTTTAATCACAGAAACAAAATCTTTTTCTATGAAATTTTGATTTTGTTTGTAACAAGGTTAATTATGGCATTTTGAATCACAGAAACAAAACCTTAAGAACCCCATGCTTTTCATCACGCTTTGATTTTCATTCCAATGAGCTTAATTATGGCATTTCCAACCACAGAAACGGAGTCAAATGCTTGTTGTTGTTTCAGTTTTGATTTTGATCGTAATGAGATTCATTATGGCGTTTTCAATCACAGGAATGAAACTTTAAGAATCTCTTGTTTTTTATTAAACTCTAATTTTTTATCTTAATGAGATTAGTTATGGCGATTACAGGCATAGAAACTAAATTTCAAGAATCTGAATTTTAATCTTGATCTTAATGAGTTTAATTACGGTGTTTTTTATCACAGAAACCAAATCTCAAGAACACCTGAGTTTGATTTTTATCTTAGTGAGCTTCATTATGGCATTGTCAGTTACAGAAACGGAACATCAAGAACCTCATGTCTTTGATGAAATTTTTGTTATGATCTTAATGAGCTTAGTTATGGTGTTTTAAATCAGAGAAACGAAATCTAAGAAGCTGATGCTTTTGATTTCAATATGGACACACGACATGCACATCTACTCCCTTCTGCATCAGCATCATAGAAAGAAAGCATTCCTTTTCCAAATACGTCCCAATTCTTTGTTTTAAGTTTCAGGGGAATGGGTCTGTGGGGGATACATTGGGATTCTCTTGTTCTTTATTTTGGGTTCCCACTCTGCCCATAATTTTGAGCAAGGTGCCCATTTTGTCCACCACTTGGCCTATCCTAGAGGCAAAAGTTTTTAAAAATTCCAATAGATAGAAGGTGCGGAACACCACATAAATGAAATCTTAAAATCCCCAGGCTTTTGGTTAAATTTTGATTTTATCTCAATGAACTTAATTATGTTGTCAAATGTGGAATCCTAGGAAGTCTAGGCTTTCGATTGATTTGATTTTGACCCTATTGAGCTCAGGTATCACATTTTCAATCATAGAAACACAATCTTGAAAACACATTGTTTTTTATTAGATTTTGATAAAAACCTCGTGTTCTTTATTCAAGCAAAATAGCAAGAAAGAAATATGTGTCTCCAACTATGCATAAATCTCCAATGGTGTTCAGTATGCCATCATTCACCGTGCATCTTCAACTAACAATATATAAATCCCCATGGCAAAGGTAACTTCATTACCATTCATCCCAAATTCATTTTAACACAACTCACGTGCAAAGTATTACTAATAAATTTCCACAACCGATTTACATATTACAACTTCTAACAAAATATACATTTCGTAGGTTCATTACTGCTTCTTCAGGTCTTCGATGCCTCCAACAAGTTTTGATACAATGTCAAATATGGAATGACAAGCACAAAGTTCTTTAGAATATTATATTCACTATTTGTATTTTCCATTTGAAACTTGAAAAAGGATGTTTCAGATCAAGTACCATTTTGATAGTTTATGTCTTCACAACCGATTCATTATCAATGGGTTTTAACATATTTTGTTAACAAATTCAATTTATTTCAATGAATATAATACATGTTTTCAATGTCTTCATATTAATTAAATTTCTTGTTTGATTAATGATTTCTTAAATAACCCTATCCAAATCGATATGGATACTCAGTTCTTGCTCGCGTTTCGCGTGAATTCATTCCTTTACCTTCACCTTCAACTACACAATTTCAATCTAGATATGAAGGTGTCTAAACAAGTTCAATGGACATTTATGACTACTTGCATTCCATTTCGTAGCCACTTTAACCCCCAAATATGCTTTTCGACATGGCTTCCTCAAATTAAAACTCAAATACATCGACCCTTGCTTTCAAAAAAGCCCATAAAAGCCCATTCACATTTCAATATTCTTCCACACACTGCCTTACGACGTTTCCTTTGCAACATTAGGTGCAAATGCTAGTTTTACACTATTTAAGACAATACACAAATTTTCTTTTTGTCTCAAGTTAAAACAATCTACGCAAAAGTTGTCTCTAATATTGTCTTAAAAAGTCCCTTTCTAGATTAGTGTATAAAGAGGATGCGACACACAATAATTTTACTTTTTAATTAGAATTATATTGTTATATATAGAGTGTATAGAAAATAGTGTGAGATTAAGAAATTTTGTTGTTGGTTGAGATGCTTTTGGTTATTTAGGAACCATGTTAAGGCATCTTTGACTTGGCTCTAGCTCTTGGGCTATAGGAAGTAGGGACAAATAGACTTGACTACTTAAGCATCAACCTAAGACATTAATCTCAAAATGCTAGATTTGAAAGAACTAGATAGAAGGATTAGGGGTGAGATGGCAACACACTCATAGCACAACCATAGCATCTTGAGCCTTACCAAGTGCATTTTCCTTTGATCTTTCTTAGATGCAAAGAACACTACTGCCATCATTGCTTGTGTTCCATGAGTATGTGTATGAACGTAATTTATTATATACATTATAATTAAAACTCTGATATAGCACTGTTATGAGACATCTTGGGTGGATTTATGTTATTATAAGTAATCTCTCACACCTAGAACTAGACTTGAAAATTTGAAAACTAAAGTAATCTAGAATATGAAAGTAATAAGTCAATCAATGAAGCAAAATCATCCATAGTTTTAAGAGTACAAAGAACAAAGAGATGAACAATAGATGTTATAGCTAGAACTAAACATAAACATTGAAGAACAAATGTAAACCTTAATAAGAAATGGTTTGTAATTGGAACATCATATAATCCTTAATAAGAAATGGTTTATAATTGGAACATCATATAACCCAAGAAACAAGTACATTGAACACAAACTCCCTTTAGAAACTATGAATTTATATCTACAGCCAAATCTTGGTTTGAATAGTCTATTTCCAAGTACTTACAATAACACACTTTAATATCTGAAAGTATTTTTAATAATCAATTTATATATTAAAGCAATCCAAAAAAAAAGTTGCACTGAATAAAATTCTATCAAAAACCAAATATTCATTTAAAGAAATAAATTTCAATAATAATGATATGAAAAATGGCAATAGAATACAATAATTAAAATTAAAAAATAATTAAATTTTGAATTAAAAAATCCTTAGAATAAACCTATGGCAAATAATTTTTCTCATTCAAAGCGGCAATACTATACTTTAAAACGACCACATCTTGGAAAATATAAGAAACTCTAATTTTTCAATATACCAGAAATAAAACTTTGTTGTTTTAATGAGATGAGCGTTGGAGTGGAGAAACATCTATCGAAAACTTGTGGTTTCTGTCATCACAGTGCGTCAAATTTGATCCACAAAGCAAATAAAAAATTAATAAAAAGGTTAACATAGTAAAACGAAAACAAATAAAATGTATGATCATATAAAACAATATATATTTATAGAATTCAATAATGGAAATTTAAATAAACTAATATATATACAACGACTATTATAACAATCCTTCTCCTTAGAACAGTCTTTCTCGCTACTAATTTAATGATCAAAATTCAAAAAGGCAATTTAATGATTCTCTGTGAATCCACTTGACCCAAAATTGGAATCGTACACATGTTGGTCCATCTTTCCCTTTCCTAGTCTGCCATTGTAAACGTCAATTAGTTTACCATTATTGCATATCCAAGAAGAAAACATCCATTTAGTATAAATTCACTATACTAAATATAAACCTTTTACACTAAAGAATAGTATCAATTTGTTTGAAGCCCCAGCGAAATTAATATAGACTGGTATGTCATGTCTTCTCGTGGTTTGGTTTGGGTTCGTCAATTTATCAAATTTCTTTTTTTTAACATAATTTCAATGAAATTTCACTAAAATATAATCTCTTTTGGTAACATTTAGTAAATGTGTTAGAAAACCTTCAGAGATGAATCTAGTTAGTAAAGGTTGAACACACAGCTTTGCAAAGCAAAAACACTAAAAGAAAATTGAAAAAACAAAAGAATGGTTCATTAGAAAATAGGTTACAATGCTCATGATATAGCATTACTAGTGAAGATCCCAAGGTAATGCACCATAGTGGTGATCAATGAGAAGACTCAACACCTACAACAAGTTCCGGAGATAACTAGCGAGTTGCGAAGTGAAAGAAGGAGCAAATCATGGAGTAAATCATGCAAAAGGAATCGTGCATGCAGTCCCATGCTCTAACTAAGAGTCCACATGTAGGTGTGTAGTAGTTCCAACATGCAAAAGGAATCTTGCATTCAGTGCCATGCTCTAACTAAGAGTCTGCATGTGGGTGTGTAGTAGTTCCAACACCCCCCCTGAACACCACTATGGGGAAAAATAGAAAATGGGCCCTGGAAACTAAGGCCAAAGGTCAACCAAAATACAGTGCAACGTGTACTAAAAATGAGGAAAGAGGGAAAACTTCGTGGGAAAAACCCCCCCTAAAAATACAATGTAATCAAAAGAAAAGAGGAAGAAAAGACAATTGCTAAGCAACTGTGTCCTTCACTCCAACATGATCACGTAGAGAGCGAACATTCTGCTCAATGAATGTCTTGGTGAAGATGTCTGCAGTCTGTTTTGCTGAGGGAAAGAACTGCAAATCAATGACATGATCATGTACTAAGTCTCTGATGTAGTGCATATGGATCTCTATGTGCTTCGTCCACTGTCGCTGTACTCGATCCCTACAAAATTTGAGAGTGCTCTGATTATCACACCAGATGACAATGGGTTGGTAGAACTGGACACCCAACTCAGTGAGGAAGTGTTGTAGCCATAGATCCTGAATGGTGATGTTGACTACTCCTCTGTACTCGGCCTCAGCTGAAGAGAGAGCAATAGCAACCTTCTTCTTGCTCGACCAACAGATAGGGCGAGATCCTAAACTGAGTGAATATCCGGAGGTGGACTTGCGATCAATGGTGTCTCCTGCCCAATCAGAATCTGTGACTGGTTCTTATTGTAATAAATGACCGAGTTTTCTCCTTTGTTGCTTGAAGATTTTTTTTTATAATATGACACTACTTCTTCTTCAGCGAGTTGAATTCCATTTGGTTTGTTTGCTTGTTCTTCCTTTGTCTGTGCTTACTGCTCCATATTTTGTTGTGCTTCTTTGATTTTGTGTTGCGTGAGGTGCTTCTTCTTCTGCTTCTGTTGACCACTTTCCTTTTGGCATAAATGGGAACCGTTGGATATCGGAGATCAACGGACGAGGATGTCAGAAGATTAGTGGCCAAGATTGAGTTGCATAGATTCAGTTCAAGGGATGAAAGGTGGAGATTAACGAGAGGTGCTAGTGGAAGAGGAAACTGGAGGAGCCATCGTAGCCATTGATGGTTGAGATCTACGGTCATCTGGTGCAAACAAGTCCAGGCGTTAATCGAGAAGAAAAGCGAGATTATATGCGGAGATGGTATTTCAGGCAAGGTAGAAACCATAAGCGGTAAAAGGGAGAAGTCACCCGATTCCACTAACCGAGCGACACGTAGCATCAGAGGTGAGAGAGAAAACTGATTTTCGGGTAGGTAATCTCTGTGCTTGTTGTCAGCTTGAAATCGGTGGAAGCTGTCTGATCCATTAAATACAGATTGACGGCAGAGAAGAGTCACGCGGGTTTGATTGAACAGGCTAATCAACGACCGTGAGATGAAGCGCTAGATCAATGGGCCTGAATTTACGGGAGATCAGAGAAAGGAGGGGACTGCGCTACGGAAAAGGCTTGGGAGTGCAGGCCCGATGATAATAGAAGTGAATGAATGATTTTTTTTGAAATCTAGTTTAAGCGCTCGGATAGGTTTTTCCCGTGTATACCGATAGAGATGAAGTCCCTGTGAATGCAAAAATTGAAGGAGGGCCAAAATATGGTTATAATAGTGAGGGAGGAGGGCTGAGATACTTGGAGGGGCACATGGAGGGTGAGGATGCTCAGAAGGGGATTGTCCTCATTGAGAGGAGGGAGTGAAGGGGTTGAAGAGATAAGAAGTGAGTAAGTTGGGTAAGAAGAAGGGTGGGGGCTTAAGATGTAATTTTCACGCTGAATAGAGGAAACATTGCGGGCTAATAGAGAAGACACGGAGGGGCTTTGAAACGAAAGTAACACTATAATAACATGGAAAGTGAAGATTTCCTTGCTGAGGTTGCTGCTGTGTTTTTTGTGAATGCACCCTCTATTCTTATAGTGCTTTATCTCATCCCAAAACCTGCCTTTGATGAGATAGATTGCAACGTGGTTCTTGTGACCAGGATTACAATCTTCATTCCTATTGTTGCTCATACGAGAGTCTGAAGTTTCATGATTTTTCCTTTGCATTCCTGTGATTTCCTCGCTGTTGCTGCAGTGATGTATCCTTTGTTGTTTTTTGACTATTTTTTTTTTATTTGTTTCTTTTATCATTGTGATTTTTCCCTTGGATTTGGTTAGCTTTATACTTATGATTTTTGTTGATTATTAAGGAACTGAGTTGTGATATTCCTCCTAGTTTTCACAAACAAGCCATTGTTTTTCCATTGCTTGATTTGCAAAATAATCCGCCTGTTGATTATGAATTCTCAAGACATGTCCATAAGTTACATCGCTAGAGCCTTCCAAGTTCTTCCTAATTCTTCTAAAAATTCTATTCATGAATTGATTGCTTGGATTTTTGTTTCTTTCCATCGCCTCTATTATTATGGCTGAGTCTCCCATTATGATAGGATTTTGAATTTCTCTTTTCCTTTTATTATTCTTGTTCCCATCAACAAGCTATATGCTTTTTCCTTATTATTTGAGATTTGTCCCAATCCCCATTCATATGTGACATTTTCTTTCCCATTAGGATCGAGGATTATTCCCCCTCCCTATGCCTTTCCTGGATTATGCTTTGAGGCCCCATCAAAGTATAGATAGTATCTATTCTGATTTTTTATCTAGTTTGTGAGTTCCTCTTCACTCATTTTTATTTTCCATATATTTCTTGAGTTTGTCTTCCTTTGTCCTTTTTGTCCATTATTATTTATTATGGCTTTCCTTAGCCAATCTCACTCTTCTTGTTCAAGAGCGTTATAGTCTATTGGAACCGTTCTTTTGACATTGAGTATTTCAGAAGTTAATCCCCACATTTTTTAGAGGGTCTTCCCTATCCTTGGGTCCCAGAGATATTCATCTTCCTCATCATGGTGGATTGGCACTGCCCCTTTTAAGAGCTATCTCATTTTACTCCATTGCCCTTCCAGATCTACCAGAATTGCTGAGATTTTCCATGATTTCCACTCCTTTTGATTCCATAGAGAGATTGAGTGTAAAGTATTGAAACCTTTACCTTTCATCCACTTTTATATGTCTTCAATTTCTAGATGAGTCTGTAGTGGTTCTTTTCCCATGATTTTGTCCTCCCAAATTGAAATTATTTTTCCATTGTCTCGGATTTTAGAAATGTATCTACTCATTAATGGAATTGTTTTTTTTAACTAGCTTCCAAACTTGGGTTCATTGTCTTATTGGGATATTTCTATTAAGCAATCTTTTCCTGGTACCATCCATATATTTTGATATAAGAGTGTTTTTCCACCATCTCCCTTTTCCTGTAATTAATCTCCATACTAATTTTCATTCCGAGTGATGCATTCATGAGCACAAATATCCGTATTGATAGTCCTCCTTGTTCATGAGGTAGTACTACTTGCTCCCACCTGACCAAGCTAAATTCTTTGTTTTCTTTCTTCCCTTGCCACAAAAACCTTCTTAAGATTAGCCCCATTTGTTTGTGGGCACTTGCTGGGGCCATGATTATTGCATATCCAGGAGAAACATATTGAAAGTTGAGGGGGATACTTCCTTTGCGATTAGAGCAAGATAGGAGTATTTTATGTTACCTCCTTTTTTTTTGAAGACATTCTTCACCATTCTTAAGAAATCCTTTCTGATGGTATACGAATGAGATCTGTAGAATGCTATTGTGAAAGCATCTAGCCCTAGGGATTTGTCTGGACGCAGGCTCCATATGGCTGCCACTACCTCTTCTTCTATGGGATCCTTGCACATTGCATCATTTTGGTCTATTTTTTTTTGTGCTTTAAGAAATCTTCACTCTCTGCCATTTCTTCATTGGCTAAGAGTAAGTTTTTAAAGTGCTGATAGGTTGCTTTTTTTAATTCCTCCACACCTTTGACCTCTTGGCTTTTGACTTGAATTTTTTCTATTTGGTTTCTTGCTCTTCTTATCTTCATTATGTTGTGGAAGAATGATGTGTTTTTGTCCCCTGCCTTGAGCCACAAACTTCTAGATTTCAATCTTGCCTCTTCTTCTTTCTTGTTTTCCCTATATATTTCCCAAAGGATTTCCTTCTCTCTTAGATAATCTTGCTTTCCTTCTTCTCTGTTTTCTTTTCCAATTTGCATGCTGTCAATTTTCTCCTATAAATCCTTTTTCTTTTCTTTTTTATTTTATTTCATTTGCTCTTACCCACTCCTTTAATTTGGTTCTTGCAGTTTTTAATTTTGTTTCCCAAATATATTGTGGTGGTCCTGTTACTCTTGGTTCCCATGCTTCCTTGACTAGTTCACGGATTTCTATGTTGCTGTCCCAAATTGAACTGTATCTAAATGGGAGCGGTCCATGGTTTTCCATTTTTCCCATGACTACTGTCACCGGTTTATGGTCAAATGTTGTGGGGTGTAAATTTTTTGATTTTATGGAGTTGTGCACTACTGCTATGTTTTCTTGTATCAGAATTCTATTGAGCCTTTCTTTTATGTTGCTTTGCCCACTCCTTTATTGCTCGAAGTGTATTTCCCGTTGCTTGGCGGGATGTCTATTAAATTGTGTTGTTCTATTTTTTCTTCTAGAATATCTCTAGATGGGTCCATGTGGTATGTTCCTCCAAAATTTTCTTCTATACTTCTTACCAAATTTAAATCTCCTCCTAGTATTATTTTCTCATCTTGCATTTCTTTTAGTGCTTCATTTATGGTGGCCCATCATTGCTTTTTTTCCTTATAGTGATTTGGGGCGTATATATTTATAACATTGTACCTTTCTTTTGTACTGATTTGCATTAGATCCATTTGGATACAGTATTGATCTTTTTTGTATTTTATTAATTCCTAGTTTAATTTTTTCCATCTTGTGCAAATACCTCGAGATGCTCCTATTGCCTGGATTGCTTCCCCTTCATAATTTCTGAATTTTTTTGATATTTTTGGTTTCTTGGTTGTTTGTTTTTGTCTCGTGAATCATAAGGATGTCTGGGTCTTCTTTTGCTAGAATTTCTCTTGTGGCATTTTCTTTGACAAATGATCCCATTCCTATGAAATTCTAGGAGACCACTATCATTATTTACTTGTTGGGTGGTGCATGGATCCTTTCCCGCTTTGCTTGCTTTTTTCGTTGCTTCCTGTACTCCTTCCTAAGAAGGTTTCCATAGGTTGCTGCATTCCAAATTCCATTTCCTTTACTGCTGCTTCATCCCCGAGTTCTTTGTTTGTCTTTTTTTTATATATATTCTACATTTGGGGGTGCTTCCTGTGATTTTTTTATGGTTAGGATTCTGTCTATTGAGGGGGGGGAGGGGGAGGGGTATGAGAGTTTGATACTAGAGGGGATGAAGGGGGGTTGGGGGTATGTTGTAGGGATTTGGATCTCACTCTGGATCTAGGTCCAGGGGATGGCAGAGCTAAAGGATCTAGAGGCTCAAAAGGATTAAGGCTAGCAAGAGGATTATTGTCTTCTTTTGGTGATGGGGGATGGAGATCAGAGGATGTGGAGGGTTGCGAGGAAGATAGATTTGGTTGTTTGTGAACTGTATTCTTTTTTTTAATAAGTTCCCATTTGTTTTATGGATCTTCACTCTTTTCATTTTCATTTTTTTTTTATAAATCTATTTGAAAAATGACCGTATTCATGACATACCTTGCATTTGAAGGGGATTGGTTCATAATCCAGCTGTTGTATGTGCATCCACTCGACCACATTGATTTTGATAGCTTTTGGTAGTCCTTTCCCAAGGTCCACTTCTACACAGATTCTGGCACATGCATGCATATTTTCCTTTGGCTCGCACCTGTCTATATATTTCCCAACTGCATTTCCTATAGCTTTGACTGAATCACCCCCCCAACAGTGAAGGGAAAGGTGTGGCAATCTGACCCAGACGGGGATGACATTCGAAACATCCATTTATAAATCGAAATCCGGCGTCCCTCTGGTTAGATACAAACCCCTTGTATCCATAAAATAAGGTCCATTCCTAAATATCAAATCTCGATCCTCCTTGGTTTCAAAGTGAAAGGTGTAGTAACCCCTTCAACAAAACCTGATTGAGATTTTTGCATCTATTGATGCAGTCCAGTTCCTTTCTACCCATCTTTGCACAGTTTTGGGCAATGGCCATAACCGAGTAAACTACCCCACTAATCGATGCTCCGCTAGAGAAAGTGCTACTCTATGACGAAGGGCAGGAGGGAGTGAGATTTTAGGAATGTCTTCCAATATTTTAACAAACTTAGTGATTGATGGTATGTTCTTTGCTCGGCCCATTGCAAAAATGAGAGAGGTGAAAACTTTTGCAGTTCCTTCATTTTCATGTTGTTGATCTGATAGAGGCTCTCCGTCCTCTGATGCGTCCATGGTGCTCAACCCCTAGCAGCAAGAGGCCGCTGAGGGGTAGCTGCAAGCTGCTCTGTGTTTCTTACTGCGTTCACTCGCTAGGGTTGAATAGCTCCTTCAGCAAGCAGCGCGTGATGCAATGTTATTTTATAATGATTTTTTTATGGGGGCTGTTGGAGCAGGAGGGGTGATCCATAACCCCGATGGAAAAATTGAAATAAGGTATGTATGGGGCTTGGGGTATGTAACGAATAATCAAGGTGAATATTTATGGCTCTAGAAAAATCTTAAGATAGCTATATCTAAAGGTCTACAAAAACTAAGAATAGTTGGAGATTCAATGGTTATCATCCAAAGATGTTGCAAGTTCAAGAAACAATCTCACTCTAAAATCTAAGCTTTTTTCCTCTGGATAGGAATTATCCTAAGTCAACTTGATGATTATAATATTTTCCATATTAAACAGAAAATAATAGGGAGGTATATGGTCATGCCAAGAGAGGTGCCTCCATAGAAAAAGTGGTTTTGATTTTATATGAAACTAATAATCAAATATGTCACGTTCCATTGCAAATCAAATAAAAGGGATGACTTTAGATATAAAAAGGAATAAATGGTGCATTAAAGGAGAGATATCACACCAATCTATGTATCACTTCGAGGTATGGAAGGACCCTCTCGGTAGTGAGATATGTAAGATGGGATGTATAGGATAGAGATGGAGGAAAAATGATTTAAATCCCACGATGATGGCCAAGTGGAAGGAAAATGGATTACTATTAAATTCCAAGAATGAGGAAGGAAAGCCTAGTACTTCACTTTTGTTGCGAAGAATGGTAGTAGTTTAATCAGTTTACAAATTGGCGATTGCAGATATGGCATTTTGTGCCAACTTTGATCAGCATATTCGAAAGATCATTCAATATGAAAGGATGGGTGTATCTTTCAACAAGGAGAAGAGCATTACATTAAGGAATGGATGCATAAGTTAAAACTAAGAGTTATTCATGCTCAAGGGAATATTGATCTTAAAATGGCTTCTTTGAGCATCAATGGAAGAAGAGACTATGCGGAGGAGAAAGAACCTGACCCACATGAGATATCAGAGCCATGGTGAGACAACTAGGGAAGCCTTTAGCATAGGAGGCCGTGAAGAGATGGCGGTAGTGATGACCCACCTTTTGGGTATCCAGAAATAATTTAGGTGTTGAAGAATATAGTAGGGCATCTAACACGAAGATGATCAACCTAGATTTCAAGGTCGATGACATGGAGGTTAAGGTGGAATCTGTGACAGTCAGAGTGTTAAAGGAGGTATCCGGGATCGAGAAAATGCCACCATCCAAACTTCAATAAGCGAGGCAGGAAGGATAGAATCACCTCAAATGTGAAAGGCATATGTGTAGTGGTCACCCTGAAGACTCGACCTCAGAGGAAAAACCCCTATAAAAAATTGAAGGCAACGGGTAGATGATTTTTGTCTTTAATGTGTATAGTTGATATAATATGTCACTTTGTGAAACTCTATGGGATTTTTAGGCGATACTATAGTACTAATGCTATATTTGAGTACTATATGTCAAATAGTTGAAAATAAATAAGGTAGCAATAGTCTCTCTTCTAAAATCAATTTCGAAATCTTTGAAGGAGGGAAAACTTTGAATGTAAGGGACCTGGTAGGTTTGTAGTTTTGAAATACAAAATGCTACTCATTTCTTTAAAAAAAATAATGAATGTTAGGTGTTACACAATAATTTATCACCGTTTGTCACCGTCCCTGTTACCCCTCTCCCACATCTTGGAGGACACATTCCGAGACTTGTGAGAAGTGACAAGACTTGAAACCACTTGCATTATTCACCTCTAAACATGAGCTTCATATGCCCTTAAGACATATCCTACTCATTGCCCTTAAAAACAACCCTTTTTTCATTAGCGCTGGTGCCCTGTGTTATGCCCACGCCAATGGGGAAAATCCTAATAAAAGGGTGCGCCATTAGCGCTCTGTCCCAGAGTTGCAATCGCGCCAACCATTTTGGGCAAAGTTTTGAACTAATCAAACCTCCGAAGGTTCTGTCCAACTCATTCACCAAATTGACTCCAAGTTAAGTGAGGATTGTTTGGCTTTGAACCTCCTTGGATGGAAAGTAGTTTGCCACCATTCCATGGAAGTTTCCAAGTGATGAAGCCAAATCCATTATTGTTGTGATTGACCTTATCTCTTCCTTTTCCTCTATAAAATCTTGTCTCCATGGCTTGAGCAAGCTAGTTCTGACTCTAGTGGCAATACTTGTGCTGAAAGGAAGATATCAAAAGATAAGAGTTGCAAGAAGCCTTCTTTGTATCCATAAGGCTTTACCTAAGTAAGGAGACTTTGTCACTAAAGAGAGAGAGAGCTTGTACCTCACCCCTTCAAGCTTTTGCAAGACTTCTGTAGCTGAGCACCCAGCCAAAGGAGGACTTGACGTCATGACGCTGGTTGTATTCTCCTTTGTTGATTATTAATAATAGATGACTATCATTATGGTTCCATTCTCGTTGTAATTGTAATGGTTGATGTTGAACTATATCCTTCCTGACCGATGTATAATTGCATATATTAGATTTCACGCTTGTGGTTGTGTTTTTCTCTTTGTGTGCAGGTGTCCATTCACGTGGATATTGGAGGATCGTGACCGGCCATGGAAAAGGAATGTGGGCGACGTCTCTTCTACAAACTAAAGCGTTGGATCTCATGTAGGTATTCATCACCTACCTTTTATTTGCAATTAGGAACTTGTGTGATAGCATTGTTTGATTGTTGCTAGACCCATTCTGGGCTAGTAGGGATCGCCTCTATCTGTAGAGCGGATTTACCTCTCCAACAATTTGGTGACTCCGCTGGGGAGTTTAGCTTGTTGTTTGATTTGTAAACTTAGACGGAGTTTGAAACACGGCCAGATAGCCTTCGAAACACTATTGCTTTGCAATAGTGAAGTAGATCAAAGCCGCTTCAGTCGATCTCCGGTTTGGTTTACGAACTGAACAATTTGGAGCTTGTCTTACCTCTTTGGTTTTCTCTTGTTTTCTTGCTTAGATAAGCTTTTGGAATTGAATTTCTTGCTGCCCCTTGCTTCCTGACTTGCATAGAGATTGTGACCCAAGCCCTGGACTGCGTATTTTTCTTTTGAAATTGGCAAACTTTGTTAGCGTGGTTTTTGCCTTCATAGTCGCGCTAGTGGCCCTTGTTGTTAACTCACAACCCGCGCCAATCCCTGTTTAGCGCGAGTTGCAGCCTGACAGTCGCGCCAGGCCTTCTAGTTTTTTAGTCCACTTGTTTGCCTGCTGTCTGAGCTTGGATTTGCATTTTTCCACCTCTTTTTCAGTTGCTGGAGTGTGTTTAAGCCCTGTTTGACTGGTTCTCAACCTCTGTCCTTCGGGTGTTTGCCTCTTTCCATCGATTTCACACCTCAAGCATAGGGCATCTAGTGGCCGTGTGTGTCGAGCCTCCTGTGAGAGTTTTGGGTTCTTTGATCGTCCAGTTAACCTTGTGATTGCTTTTCGCACTTTTTCAATGATTGTTGAAGTGTTTTTGATTGATTTCCGAGTGACCTTCTCTTGCTTGCTTGGATTTCATTCTAGCCTTGTTTGAGCTTAGATCACATAGCTCATACAAAGCCTTGTTTTTATTTCGATTTGGAAAACTGTTTTAGTGTCTTGGGATTTCATTGTGTCTTCATTGAGTGAATTTGCCTCTTTGCTTAGTTTTATTATCTTTCAAAATTCATTCTAGTGCATTGTGCTTATAGAAAGGAAAATCAAATAATCTATTTTGCATTTAATAGTGAATGGAATAGAACTTTTCGTTATTTGTTTTATTGAAAAAGAAAAAGTTTTTTTTATTTGCCATTAGCTGCATTAGGGTGTTTGATTGATTGTGTTCACTTTGTTTGATTGAAATTCTTAACCTTCTCGTAGTTAGTATTCATCGAACGAAATGGCTTTCTTTGGCATGTAGCTTGCATCTAAGAAATTGTGAAAGATCACATACGGTAGGGCCTTAAATTGAAACTTAACTAAAGATCAACCATAAAATAAACCGAATCAACCTAAAAACACATTGGCACATAACGCAAACATTCTAGAGGTCTAGGCTAGAGACGTGCTCTGGCGTCGTTAAACCTAGTCACCTTTGTTCTCACATTAAGGTTGGGTGATTCCTCCTGGTGTGGTTCGATTGTGGTCTAGTACGGACTTGGGCTCCCACGTACCGTCGCGTATATATTGGGAGACTCCACTAGGTTTGCATCCTCGATCCATAGGAAGGCGTGTCTGCCGCCTTACAAGCCGTAACGCACCGAACACAGCATTCAGGAAGATTGACTGCAGTACGGAAAGTCCTTGGTTTTCATACGATTTCCAAGGTGTATAAGCCATTTTACGTATTGTCTGGTAAACCCCTTGCCTAGTTTCTCCATAGCAGTCACTTTTTGATCCTTTTCGGACTCTGTAAAAGAAAAGGCTCTATTGAGCATTTGTCACTTCGGGCTCTTTAAAAACTCGAAGGCGACTAGAGTCATCTTTTGTCCTTTTCTTGACTCTTAAAACATGAAAAGGTCAAGTTGTGTCCTAATGTCATAAAAATTTATTTGGCCATTATAACATTTACCTTGGTAGATCTTGTTTGCGTTTAGTTTTGAGTAGGGTCTCTTATCATTAGTTTGATTAGGGTCTTTGTTTGATCATCCTGGCGGATCCATCGATCCCGTCTCCTGTCCCAAGTGACCAAGGGTCTCCATCTTTTGTTGCCCCTAAGACACCGGTTTGTGACGCTCTTCCTATTGTTCCGAGTATCCAACCGTTGAAGTCTCGAGCTCCAGAGGACGAGCTTTACGACTTGTTTTGGAACCCTGTTTGGGAACTCTCTGAAGAGGATTTTCCCACTACTCCTGTTGGTGTTGCATCTTCGATGACCTCTTCCGATATGGAGGATACATCTCCTGTGTCGAGTGGGATGCCCGTTATGTCGAGTATTGATACTCCCATTTCGGCTACATCCCCATCTCTACGCCCTACACTGTTACGCCTCTCGATATCACGGTGCCGGCGCGTTATAGATCGCTGAGGGATGCTATGAACTCTGTGGCTTCCTCTTCTATGTGGGATCAAAACATCGTCCCTACCACAGGACTGTTTGTTTCCCAAGTCCACCATACTGCTGTTACAGCAGTCCCAACCAATCCGACCATCTATGTCGCGTCATCAACTCCAGTTGTTAGTGCCGTTACAGCATCTTCTGCTGTCACTTCTGCTGCAGGCCCATCTCGAGGTCCAGTACAAAGTGGTAAATCGACACATACTTCTAGAGTTGTCCACCCCGCAAGTGGTGCCCCTCCTCCTTCTAATCCTATGATGTCAGAGGAGGCGTATTCTCAGTACTTGCATAATGTCCAGAACCCAGGTGGGCAAGGCCCTTATTATGATCCTAAGAATCATTATTTGTATACCTCCTTGCCTGAAGAACCTTATGTTGAGACTTCTGTTCCATTGAACGTGGCTTGGGGTAGTGCCGGATATGGCAGTGGCCAGTACCATCAAGGTCAAGGAAATCCATCTCAAGGACCACCCTACTAGGGTCAACCGTCTTACTCACAGCCTAATCATGGGCAGCAGTATTATGGCCAGAATTACCTAGGTCAACAAGGAGGCCTGCAAGGACAACCCTATCAGGGACAACCTTTAGCCTCTAGTGGCCCGTGTTTCACGTATCTTGGGAAACCTTCTGGAAACCCGGGACAACCCAATGCTCAGCAAGGACAACCTGGGACCCAATAGGGCTACCCTTCAGGGCAACCCTATGGGAACCAAGGACAACCTTACGGTCAGCAAGGTCAACCTGGAAACCAGCAAGGCCACCCTTATGGGCAAGGGGGTTAGCCTTATGCACAGCAAGGCCAGCTTACTGCTCAGCAACCATCTGGTCTATAAGGACAATCTTCGGTTACGCAAGGGCAGCCCCTCGCTCAGCAAGCTCGACCTTCTGGGTGAACAGGGCCGTCTCAAATCCGACCAGGACAACCTTCCGGCCAGATGGCCCAACATTCAGGCGGGTACCAATCCCGACCTCCTTATTCAGGTGGGTGTCAATCCCAGCCTCGTTATTCAGGTGGGTACCAATCCCAGCCTCCTTATTCAGGTGCGTATCAATCCCAGCCTCCTTATTCAGGTGGGTATCAATCCTAGCCTCCTTATTCGGGTGGGTATCAATTCGAGCCTCCTTATTCAGGCAGGTATGAATCCCAGCCTCCTTATTTGGGTGGTTACCAATCCCAACCCCCGTATTCAGGTAGGTATCAATCCCAATCTGCTCGTCAACTGCCGCCTGGTTCCTAGGCTCAGTATGGATACCAGCAACCCCAGGGGCAAAATAAATATACCCTGTATCAAAATTACCAACAGCCGCAAGGCAACCCTTATCAAAATTATTAACAACCTGCTGGCCAGTATGGTAACCAATGGGGCACTGGGGGGCAGAACTAGTATCAACAACCCGATTCTGGAAACAACCCTTACGGACAAAATCCTTCTGGACAAGGCCCTTTTGGACCTGGTCCATCATGACAAGGTCAGTGGGGGCAAACAGGAACTGGATGCAATTCTCGCTCTACCTCATATCTGGGAAAAATGTCCTTTAACCCACAGCTACTATTTCTAGCGATGTTGGAACTACCCGATGTGTCGAAGTTAACAAATGATCCCATTTTACATAATCCAAATGGCCACGAGTTCCAACTAAGATACCTAGTGATTGTGCCAAATTCGACGGAAAAGTCGGAGAGGACCCTCAAGCTCATGTGATGACGTATCACTTATGGTGTTCGTCTAATTCATGGCTCGATGACTCGATTCGGCTTTGCCTCTTTCAGAGGACTCTCACTGGTTCTGCCGCTAAATGGTATATTGAATTGACCCGTGCGTCATTTCAAGATTTTAACTCATTGGCCATGGCATTCCTTACTCACTTTCAGTTACCCATTCGGTACGAGACAGGGACTCACCTCCTTACATATCTTAAGCAGGATACAGCTACACATATCTCTGATCATATACATGAATGGAGAAGGCATCTCAGGTTGATCAAGTTTTGGATTCCTGATCAACTCCTCACTGACTGGTTCACGACTTCCTTTGTCCCTAAGATTGCACGGGACATTGCTATGGGAGCTTGTGTGACTGAAGAGCAAGAAATCGCGCGCACTCAGTACCTGGACTTAGTTTACTCTCAGTCTGGTACCTTATACAAGTATTTTCTGGACGCCCCAAGGCCCGATACATCCAAGGCTCTGCCGAAACCATCTGTCGATGGAGTCATTGGCTCTGTGAACCCGACCTCTAAAAAATCAACGTCGAATCCTGGTAAGAAAAAGCCAAGTGCATTTAACGAAAACACTTCTCAGGGTGGTTTGAATTCTGGTAGCACTTCCGAGGTCAACGCCGTCCAGTCCACCATAGCGGGCAAAGCCTCGAAAGGAAAGAAAAAGGGAAAAGGAAAAAATAAATCCGAGCAACCTAAATAAGAATCCTCCAAACCTCCAGCCGAGGAAGGAGCTAAGCGCAAACCCAAGTATCCCTGCCTCATTTGTGAGGAGGATCACTATACTAAGGACTGCCCTAGGCGGTCCGAAGTTAGTCGTTTGTTGAAGGGTGCTCCTAGGGTTCCTGCAGTTCTTAAAGAGCCTTTTCCCTCTCAGCAAACTCAAACGATGGCTGATCCGTCTTCTTCTCCCTTCGGTTCCCAGGTCTTCATGGCTGGATCTATTCCCGTTCATGTAACGACTCGAGCGAAGGAGTATCCGTCGTGTGCCGGGAAGGAGCCAGAGGTTCCCTCAAGTGCTCCTTCATCCAGCTCTGGTCCCCTCCATATCGAGATACCAAGTACTGAGACGACAATCTGATCCCCTCCTAAAGGGGTACTGAAAAGATCTTTTTACAATCCAAATTCCCGTGCTGCCCATCACTATAACATCATGGAGGACTTAGCACAGGCTCCGTTGGCTATGTCCGCCTTAGAGGTTCTCCAGAATTTCCCCCCAGAGGAAGTCCCTGCTATCGGCCATCGGCGGCATCGACCCAGCGGATTCGGATTTGATTACCTTTGACCTCGAGAGCCATGTTCCTCAACTGCCTCATCAGGTCACTTTTCTCATTCAAGTCGTCATCAATTCTGAAACGATCAATCGTATAGTTATTGATGAAGGCGCATCAACCTGCATTATGTCTATTGCTTGTTGGAAAGCGATCCGGTCCCCGACTCTGAGCTAGTCTCCAACGACCTTAGAAGCTTTCGATGGGAGAGAATCTCGTCCTTATGGTATTCTTCAATGATTACCAATCACCTTAGAAGGGAAGACCGTGGAAGTAGAAGTTGAGGTTGTTGATGCAAATCTCACATATAACCTCCTTCTAGGCTGGAGTTGGACATATGCCATGCGTGACGTGGCTTCATCCCTCTTCCGTTTCATTCGCTTCCCTCATTAGGGGAGAATTGTCACGGTTGACCAGCTTTCCTTCTTCGCTTCCTCTTTTGAGGGAAATGTACCGTTCGTTGAACATACCTCCATTCCTTTTGAGAGTGTGGGAGCGAGGCTCTTCAAAGAACCCGCCCTCATGGGTGTTTTCTCCCTCCCACCTCCCAACCTCGCCTCTATCTCCATGATCTCAGTTCATTCTTATCCTTGGGCCCTTCCCCCCGTCGACCAAATAGAATCATGGGGTGAGGAGATGTCTTTGAGTCCAGCCGAACTCAACTACATCGAAATTGTAGCTGCATCGACCCCTCATGATCAACCCACTGCTTCAAGTGGGGCTCTTGACTCAGATGATTTTCCCCCCTGGTTTGGAGAATACACCTCCTCGGATCCATTAAAGGAAATATTTCCTTCCGACGAGGCTATCATAAAGACTATGTCTCTGGAAGAACATCCGTGGTCCCCTCTTCACCACCGTTCCTCCTTTCTCCCTACCCTCCGGGAAACACTGCTTTGTCTCGAGCGGTTTGCTCCATGTCTCCCTTCTCAGCCTCTTCAGACGCCCATCCAGATTTATCATACATCATCTGACGGGAATTTAGGGAACATCACTCAAACGCAACCTATCAACATCTCTGTTAAGCCAAGGATTGTCAAGAACATTTATATAGGAGTCACTTGCACTCCTGAGGAGATTCAGATATACATCGCACTTTTCCGCGAATTTCGTGATGTTTTTTCATGGTCCTATGAAGAAATGCCCGGTATTGGTACATCCATAGTGGTGCACGAGATACCTATGTATCCCGGGGCCAAACCTGTTCATCAGCGTCTACGTCTCGTGCACCCCCGTAAGGTGGCAGCTATCAAAGAAGAAGTTGAAAAACTTCTTAAAGCTGGATTCATTTATCCTATCCCATTGACAGATTGGGTCTCAAATATTGTCCCTGTAGATAAAAAACAAGGTACCATTCGCGTCTGTGTCGATTACCGCGACATTAATCGAGCTTGCCGAAAAGACAACTACCCCACACCATTCATTGATCAACTCATTGATGAGTGTGCAGGCAGCGAAATATATTCGTTTATGGATGGCTTCTCTAGTTACAACCAGATTAATATCGCCCTCGCTGATCAACACAAGACGGCCTTTATCTATCCGTGGGGCACTTTTGCTTACAACATTCTCCCCTTCGGTCTTAAGAATGCTGGTGCTACCTTCCAGCGTGCGATGTCTTATGCCTTCCACGATATCCAACACATCGTACAACATTATCTAGATGACCTCCCCGCTCATTCAGCTAAGCGCGCGGACCACCCATCGCATCTTCGTGAGATTTTTCTTCGCTGTCGGCACTATAATATCCAACTAAATCTGCATAAATGTGTATTTTGCGTCGAATCTGGTCGACTTCTCGGGTTTATCATCTCCCGAGAGGGCATCCGTTTGGATCCCCTTAAAGTCGAGGCAATTGTGAATCTTCCTCCCCCTGCTACTTTGCGACAATTGCAGAGCTTGCAGGGAAAAGCTAATTTTCTAAGATGATTCATTCCAAACTATACTGAAGTGGCAAAGGGTTTTACTTGGTTACTTAAGCATGACACCCCATTTCGATGGGATGCCATAGTCGAGGAGTCTTTTGCTCATCTCAGAACTATCCTGGTTTCCGCCCCCTTGTTGCGGCCCCCAAATTACCATCGTGATTATACACTATATTTGGCCGCTGCTGACACCACCATCGGTATGGTTTTGGTACAAGACGATGAAGATGGCATCGAACATGTCATTTACTACCTTAGTCGCAACTTGCTAAATACGGAGACTCGATATGCATATGTGAAGAAGTTGGCCCTCGTCACTGTTTGTGCGGTTCAACGATTCCGTCACTATATTTTGTTGCGTACTACGACGGTGATCTCCGATTACAACCCCATGACTTAAATTCTCTCACGACAATTTCTGGGGGGCAAATACTCAAAGTGGATCGTCATCCTCCAAGAGTTCGACTTGGAATTTACTGCTGCCAAGTCCAAGAAATCACTCGTCTTCGCTGAACTTTTGTGTTCTTTGCCATCCGCCGCTACTTCCTCTTAGATAGAGGATTCTATTCCAGACGAAACTCTTTTCCTTATCAGAACCCTCGATCCTTGGTACGAGGACATCATTGTCTACTTGCAAACATCCTCTTTCCGTCCCGAGACCTCGAAAGATGGTCGTCGACGGATTCGACACCAAGCCCAACCATATCGCATCGTTGGGGACACCCTGTACCGTCTCGGTGTTGATTCGGTTCTTCGCCAATGCTTAACCTTTGAAGAAGCTGAAAGAGTTCTAAATGATTGCCACTCTGGTGCTTGTGGCGGTCACATGTCTAGATATGCCACCACACAGAAAATCCTCCGTGCTGGCTACTTCTGACCTTCCATTTTTAAGGATTGCATTCTTGCCATCCGTTCCTATCATGAATGCCAGATTTACCAACGGAAGATGCATGCGCCCCCTACCCCGCTGCACCCCGTTGTAACCGTCGGCCCCTTTGCCAAATGGGGCATTGATTTTGTGACATTTAACCCTCGCTCGGCCAGGGGGCATGGATACATCATCATTGTTGTAGATTACTTTACGAAATGGGTCAAGGCGATGCTTACATTGTCTGAAGACGGTCACACCGCAGCGCAGTTTCCGTTTAACCATGTTATTTCGCGGTTCGGAGTTCCACAAGCCATTGTCACTGATCACGGAAAACACTTTCGTAATCATATGATGGCCGCGTTAACAACCCAGCTAGGTCTTAGGGATGATAGTTCGACTCCATACTATCCTCAGGCAAACGGTCAAGTGGAAGCCATGAACAAGGTCTTGGTCAAGATGCTTCAAAGAACTTTTGGCATGCACAAGTCTAGTTGGCATTTTATGTTGTTTTCCGCCTTGTGGGCCTACCGTACCTCTGCGAAGGACGCCACTGGTTTCACTCCTTTTTAGTTAGTATATGGACTGGAGGCGACCCTTCCCATTAAGTGTGAGATTCCTTCACTCAAATTAGCCATCGAGTTACTCCCCGATACTACTCCTCTAGAAGAGTGGCTTCTTTACATGGAACGACTGGATGAGACACGTCGTCCAGCCTCCCTAGCTATTGAAGCTCAAAAGAAGCGAGTGAAAACTCACTTCGATAACACTGTTAACCCCTGCTCTTTCATCGAGGGAGATCTAGTACTGCTCTACGATCAAGCTAACGATAAGTTGGGGGCAGGAAAACTCGAGCCAATGTCGCATGGGCCCTATATTGTGAAAGGCGTTTTACAAAAAGGTGCCTATGAGCTTATAGATTATGAAGGTAATCCCCTGGACAGGCCCCGCAATGGGCTGTATCTCAAGAAATATTATGCCTGAGTCCAGGCACTCTCTCTCCTTTTTGCACATGCGTATGCTTTTAAGAGTGTGTTGTGTGTATGCGTGTTTATTTAGTTTTTATCTCAGTGTGTTGGCGTGACTGCCGCTTATTGCGTCTTTTTCTTGTTGAACAGATGTCTGGATCACCTTACGTTGGTTTCGCTGATGGTGCTTCCCGCAGTACTCGCAATCTGTCATCTGCGGCATGGGTGATCTACGATCCTCATGGTGAGTTAGTAGATATTCAAGGGGTGTGTCTGGGTTATACAACGAACAATGTGGCTAAATATAGTGCTGTAATTGAATTATTAGCCGAGGCGATTAACCTCGAAATCCGCGCATTGGTTGTAAACTTAGATTCTCAACTTGCAGTCCACCAGCTCAACAGACGATATTCCGTTAGAGATCATCGCATTTTAAGGTTTTATTTATGTGTTAAGTTATTGGAAAGATATTTTGATTACATTACTTATCATCGCATCCCAAGAAGACTTAATGCAGTAACCGATGCATTAGCTAGCTATGTATTGGACAGACATTTGCATAATATGTAAATTAACATGACATAGGAAGCATAAGATACAATAAAAACACCATTTTTATAAATATATATATATTGTGTGGTGCACTGAGGCGCTCAAAAAATAGAATGTACATGTCTGGATAGAGTCTGTGTTCTCCGCACATCTGAGACACATGTCTCTCAAAAAATATGCAGAAAATAAAGCCTAAGAGTCTAAGCACAGTGGTGCTCATGATAGCACATCACCGCTCACACCAATCGTCTCAACAGACGGTGGACGCGAGTCGGCACCCCTACTGTGTGCCTCTGGTAAGCGAAAGGCACATCTCCCAATCTGGCATAACCAGGAATCCCTTGGGCTAGCCCCTCGAGATTCTGTATCAGCTCCTCCCCCATGACACCTCCTGCCTGAGGGTCGGCTGCGTGTTGGCTTCTTTGCGCTGTAGGGGATAGCCCGGCTGGTCGCTCTGGGCCCACATCTGCATATACATATAATCATCGTCAAAACAGGCATTTATTAAAAAGACAAAAAAAATGAAAAACATTAAAATCAAGGAGTTCATACCTAACTCCTCCTCCCATTCCTCCCCCTCTGGTAGTGGAAGGTCTGGGTCTCCCATGAAACTGGTCCCTGCATATGGCCAATCCAGGATCACGATTAGCTGTCGTTGGAGCCATATGAAGAACTCGGGATGCCATGACATCTCGTGGCCTCCTCCTCCTCTGGGCATCAATGCTGCCCAACGAGCCATTCTAGGCTCTTGTGGCAATGGATCTGCCACCACGGCTTTCTGAATCTGGAAGAGTGGTATTCGTTCCAAGAAGAACGATACCACGATCGAACCATATGCAAACTGTTTCGTCTCCGCTCACGATCGAACCATATGTGAGCTGCCTCTTAATGTTAATAGTCACAGCTGCAGCCCAGTTAAAGATGGTCAGACTGAGGCATTCAGTCGCTAGTATCAGGTGGTTCTTGCTGGCCTCGTGGGGTGCTTCTACCCCAGCTGCACGTGTGATGGTGAAGAGGATGGCTTTCAGAGTCAAATCCCGGATGGTGTTGATTAACACCTTAGCACTCCGCTGCCCGAATTGTGCTTCCGGACACACTCGAGCTTTCACTTCACCAACCTTCTCCCCAGAAGGTCTACTACCAGTCATAATAGGAACCACCCCTCTCCGTGACAATCCCGTGATGAAGTATACATCATAAACAACAAGCTCTAAGGTCTGATTCTGCAGACGAAACACTTGGTCGTCTACGTCCCAAGCATCAATGATAAACTAGAGTAACTAAGGTTGCGACCGCATGTATGATGTGAGGAAGAATTTTTTAAGGCCACAATCCCTCACGGCGTTCATGCACCCTTCATCCTCAATGGCTAAAGCATCCACAATGTAATGTTCTCGCTCTTTCCATTCTACCACCATTTTGACCTGTTTCCTGCACCCACAAGGACAAATTTACCTTTATTAGGGCATTGGACAATTCATAATCCAGGGAAATTTCAATTTGAAATGGTAAAAACATGTAAAAACTTGGGTCGCGCGGTTAGCGCGACTGTTCTTAAAACAGTCGCGCTAATGGAGTGGCTCCCTTGGGTATTTCACCCCATTAGCGCGGGTCCGTGCTGGATACCCACGCCAATGGGTCGAAGCACCAATTTTGAAATTACCCCTTTTGCTAGGGCTCAGTCAGTAACTAAATGAATAAAAAATAGTATGAAAATGGAGCTAAGGGAAGCGCCTCTTACCTAGAGCTAACGAGGTCGCGAATGGTTGCACGGATTGGTCGTAATCGCCGCCTGAAGTTTGCCTCCCAAATGGACCCTTTTCACTCTTCAAGAGGTAAATGGTAAAAATAATTTTGTTTTTACATTTTCACCCTATTTATAAGCTTTTTAACTCATTTTTTGGGTTTAGAAAGGTTATTTTGAATATTTTAATGTAATTTTGGTCGAAAATGGGTTTTACGTTTACTTCTTGTGCAACGACAGGTCTTTTACATAGCAGTCACTTTTTGATCCTTTTCGGACTCTGTAAAAGAAAAGGCTCTATTGAGCATTTGTCACTTCGGGCTCTTTAAACATTCGAAGGCGACTAGAGTCATCTTTTGTCCTTTTCTTGACTCTTGAAACATGAAAAGGTCAAGTTGTGTCCTAATGTCATAAAAATTTATTCGGCCATTATAACATTTACCTTGGTAGATCTTGTTTGCATTTAGTTTTGAGTAGGGTCTCTTATCGTTAGTTTGCTTAGGGTCTTTGTTTGATCATCTTGGCGGATCCATCGATCCCATCTCCTGTCCCAAGTGACCAAGGGTCTCCATGTTTTGTTGCCCTTGAGACATCGGTTTGTGACGCTCTTCCTATTGTTCCAAGTATCCAACGTTGAAGTCTCGAGCTCCAGAGGACGAGCTTTACGACTTGTTTTGGAACCCTGTTTGGGAACTCTCTGAAGAGGATTTTCCCACTAATCCTGTTGGTGTTGCATCTTCGATGACCTCTTCCGATATGGAGGATACATCTCCTGTGTCGAGTGGGACACCTGTTATGTCGAGTATTGAAACTCCCATTTCGGCTACATCCCCATCTCTACGCCCTACAATGTTACGCCTCTCGATATCATGGTGCCAGTGCGTTATAGATCACTGAGGGATGCTATGAACTCTGCGGGTTCCTCTTCTATGTGGGATCAAAACATCGTCCCTACCACAGGACTGTTTGTTTCCCAAGTCCACCATACTACTGTTACAGCAGTCCCAACCAATCCGACGGTCTGTGTCCCGTCATCAACTCTAGTTGTTAGTTCCGTTACAACATCTTCTGCTGTCACTTCTACTGCAGGCCCATCTTGAGGTCCAGTACAAAGTGGTAAATCGACACATACTGCTAGAGTTGTCCACCCTGCAAGTGGTGCCCCTCCTCCTTCTAATCCTATGACGGCAGAGGAGGCGTATTATCAGTACTTGCATAACGTCCAGAACCCAGGTGGGCAAGGCCCTTATTATGATCCTGAGAATCATTATTTGTATACCTCCTTGCCTGAAGAACCTTATGTTGAGACTTTTGTTCCATTGAACGTGGCTTGGGGTACTGCCGGATATGGCAGTGGGCAGTACCATCAGCGTCAAGGACAGCCATCTCAAGGACCACCCTACTAGGGTCAACCGTCTTACTCGCAGCCTAATCATGGGTAGCAGTATTATGGCCAGAATTACCCAGGTCAACAAGGAGGCCCGCAAGGACAACCCTATCAGGGACAACCTTTAGCCTCTAGTGGCCCGTATTTCACATATCTTGGGTAACCTTCTGGAAACCCGGGACAACCCAATGCTCAGCAAGGACAACCCGGGACCCAACAGGGCTACCCTTCGGGGCAACCCTATGGGAACCAGGGACAACCCTACGGTCAGCAAGGTCAAACCGGAAACCAACAAGGCCACCCTTCTGGGCAAGGGGGCTAGCCTTACGCACAGCAAGGCCAGCCTACCACTCAGTAACCATCTGGTCTACAAGGACAATCTTCGGTTGCACAAGGGCAGCCCATCGCTCAGCAAGCTCGACCTTCTAGGCGAACATGGCCGTCTCAGATCTGACCAGGACAACCTTCCGGCCAGATGGCCCAACATTCAGGCGGGTACCAATCCCGACCTACTTATTCAGGTGGGTATCAATCCCAGCCTCCTTATTCAGGTGGGTACCAATCCCAATCCTAGCCTCCTTATTCAGGTGGGTATCAATCCCAGCCTCCTTATTCAGGTGGGTATCAATCCTAGCCTCCTTATTCAGGTGGGTATCAATCCCAGCCTCCTTATTCAGGCAGGTATGAATCCCAGCCTCCTTATTTGGGTGGGTACCAATCCCAACCCCCATATTCAGGTGGGTATCAATCCCAATCTGCTCGTCAAATGCCGCCAGGTTCCTAGGCTCAGTATGGATACCAGCAACCCCAGGGGAAAAATCAATATACCCCATATCAAAATTACCAGCAGCCGCAGGGTGACCCTTATCAAAATTATTAACAACCTGCTGGCCAGTATGGTAACCAATGGGGCGCTGGGGGGCAGAACTAGTATCAACAACCCGGTTCTGGAAACAACCCTTACGGACAAAATCCTTCTGGACAAGGCCCTTTTGGACCTGGTACATCGTGACAAGGCCAGTGGGGGCAAACAAGAACTGGATGGAATTCTGGCTCTACCTCATATCTGGGACAAATGTCCTTTAACCCGCAGCTACCATTTCTAGCAACGTTGGAACTGCCCGATGTGTCGAAGTTAACAAATGATCCCATTTTACATAATCCACAATGGCCACCAGTTCCAACTAAGATACCTAGTGATTGTGCCAAATTCGATGGAAAAGCCGGAGAGGACCCTCAAGCTCATGTGATGACGTATCACTTATGGTGTTCGTCTAATTCATGGCTCGATGACTCGATTCGGCTTCGCCTCTTTCAGAGGACTCTCACTGGTTCTGCTGCTAAATAGTATATTGAATTGACCCGTGCATCATTTCAAGATTTTAACTCATTGGCCATGGCATTCCTTACTCACTTTCAGTTACCCATTCGGTACGAGACCAGGACTCACCTCCTTACGTCTCTTAAGTAGGATACAACTACGCATATCTCTGATCATATACATGAATGGAGAAGGCATCGCAGGTTGATCAAGTTTTGGATTCCTGATCAACTCCTCACTGACTGGTTCATGACTTCTTTTGTCCCTAAGATTGCACGGGACATTGCTATGGGAGCTTGTGTGACTGAAGAGCAAGCAATCGCGTGCGCTCAGTACCTGGACTTAGTTTACTCTCAGTCTGGTACCTTGTACGAGTATTTTTTGGACGCCCCAAGGCCTGGTACATCCAAGGCTCCGCTGAAACCATCTGTCGATGGAGTCATTAGCTCTGTGAACCCGACCTCTAAAAAATCATCGTCGAACCCTGGTAGAAAAAGTCAAGTGCATCTAACGAAAACAATTCTCAGGGTGGTTTGAATTTTGGTAGCGCTTCCGAGGTCAACGTCGTCCAGTCCACCACTGTGGGAAAAGCCTCGAAAGGAAAGAAAAAGGGAAAAGGAAAAAATAAATCCGAGCAACCTAAATAAGAATCCTCCAAACCTCCAGCCGAGGAAGGAGCTAAGCGCAAACCCAAGTATCCCTGCCTCATTTGTGAGGAGGATCACTATACTAAGGACTTCCTTAGCCAGTCCGAAGTTAGTCGTTTGTTGAAGGGTGCTCCTGGGGTTCCTGCGGTTCTTAAAGAGCCTTTTCCCTCTCAACAAACTCAAATGATGGCTGATCCGTCTTCTTCAACCTTCGGTTCCCAGGTCTTCATGGCTGGATCTATTCCCATTCATGTAACGACTCGAGCAAAGGAGTATCCATCGTCTGCCGGGAAGGAGCCAGAGGTTCCCTCAAGTGCTCCTTCATCTAGCTCTGGTCCCCTCCATATCGAGATACCAAGTACTGAGATGACAATCCGACCCCCTCCTAAAGGGGTACTCAGAAGATCTTCTTACAATCCAAATGCCCGTGCTGCCCAGCACTATAGCATCGTGGAGGACTTAGCACAGGCTCCGTCGGCTATGTCCGCCTTAGAGGTTCTCCAGAACTGCCCCCCCAGAGGAAGTCCCTGCTATCGGCCATCGGTGGCATCGACCCAGCGGATTCGGATTTGATTACCTTTGACCTCGAGAGCCATGTTCCTCGACTGCCTCATCAGGTCACTTTTCTCATTCAAGTCGTCATCAATTCCAAAACGATCCATCGTACAGTTATTGATGAAGGCGCATCAACCTGCATTATGTCTATTGCTTGTTGGAAAGTGATCGGGTCCCCGACTCTGAGCCAGTCTCCAACGACCTTGGAAGCTTTCGATGGGAGAGAATCCCGTCCTTATGGTATTCTTCAATGATTACCAATCACCTTAGAAGGGAAGACCGTGGAAGTATAAGTTGAGGTTGTTGACGCAAATCTCACATATAACGTCCTTCTGGGCTGGAGTTGGACATATGCCATGCGTGACGTGGCTTCATCCCTCTTCCATTTCATTCGCTTCCCTCATCAGGGGAGAATTGTCACGGTTGACCAGCTTTCCTTCTTCGCTTCCTCTTCTAAGGGAAATGTACCGTTCGTTGAACATACCTCCGTTCCTTTTGATAGTGTGGGAGCCGGGCTCTTCAAAGAACACGCCCTCATGGGTGTTTTCTCCCTCCCACCTCCCAACCTCGCCTCTATCTCCATGATCTCAGTTCATTCTGATCCTTGGGCCCTTCCCCCCGTCTACCAAATAGAATCATGGGGTGAGGAGATGTCGTTGAGTCCAACCGAACTCAACTACATCGAAATTGTTGCTGCATCGGCCCCTCATGATCAACCCACTGCTTCAAGTGGGGCTCTTGACTCAGATGATTTTCCCCCCTGGTTTGGAGAATACACCTCCTCGGATCCATTAAAGGAAATATTTCCTTCCGACGAGGCTATCATAGAGACTATGTCTCTGGAAGAACGTCCGTGGTCCCCTCTTCACCACCATTCCTCCTTTCTCTCTACCCTCCGGGAGACACTGCTTTGTCTCGAGCGGTTTGCTCCATGTCTCCCTTCTGAGCCTCTTCAGATGCCCATCCAGATTTATCATACATTGTCTGAAGGGAATTTAGGGAACATCACGCAAACGCAACCCATCGACATCTCTGTTAAGCCAGGGATTGTCGAGAACATTTATATAGGAGTCACTTGCACTCTTGAGGAGATTCAGATATACATCGCACTTTTCCGCGAATTTCGTGATGTTTTTTCATGGTACTACGAAGAAATTCCCAGTATTGATACATCCATAGTGGTGCACGAGATACCTACGTATCCCGGGGCCAAACCTGTTCGTCAGAGTCTACGTCCCATGCACCCCCTTAAGGCGGCAGCTATCAAAGCAGAAGTTGAAAAACTTCTTTAAGCTAGACTCATTTATCCTATCCCACTGACAGATTGGGTGTCAAATATTGTCCCTGTAGATAAAAAACAAGGTACCATTCGCGTCTGTGTCGATTACCGCGACATTAATTGAGCTTGCCCAAAAGAAAACTACCCCACACCATTCATTGATCAACTCATTGACGAGTGTGCGGGCAGCGAAATATATTCGTTTATGGATGGCTTCTCTAGTTACAACTAGATTAATATCGCCCCTGCTCATCAACACAAGACGGCCTTTATCTGTCCGTGGGGCACTTTTGCTTATAAAATTCTCCCCTTCGGTCTTAAGAATTCCAGTGCTACCTTCCAGCGTGCGATGTCTTATGCCTTCCACGATATCCAGCACATCATACAACATTGTCTAGATGACCTCCCCGTTCATTCAGCTCAGCGCGTGGACCACACATCGTATCTTCGTGAGATTTTTCTTTGCTGTCGGCACTATAATATCCGACTAAATCCACATAAATGTGTCTTCTGCGTCGAATCTGGTCGACTTCTCGAGTTTATCATCTCTCGAGAGGGCATCCGTTTGGATCCCCTTAAAGTCGAGGCAATTGTGAATCTTCCTCCCCTTGCTACTTTGCGGCAATTGCAGAGCTTGCAGGGAAAAGCTAATTTTCTAAGATGATTCATTCCCAAACTATGCTGAAGTGGCAAAGGGCTTTACCCGGTTACTTAAGCATGACACCCCATTTCGATGGGATGCCATAGTCGAGGAGTCTTTTGCTCGTCTCAAAACTCTCCTCGTTTTCGCCCCCTTGTTGCAACCCCCAAATTATCATCGTGATTATACACTATATTTGGCCGTTGCTGACACCACCATCGGTATGGTTTTGGTACAAGATGACGAAGACGGCATCGAACACGTCATTTACTACCTTAGTCGCAACTTGCTAGATACGGAGACCCGATATGCATATGTCGAGAAGTTGGCCCTTGTCGCTGTTTGTGCGGTTCAACGATTTCGTCACTATATTTTGTTGCATACTACGACGGTGATCTCCGATTACAACCCCATGACTTACATTCTCTCACAACAATTGCTGGGGGGCAAATACTCAAAGTGGATCGTCATCCTCCAAGAGTTCGACTTGGAATTTACTGCTGCCAAGTCCAAGAAATCACTCGTCTTCGCAAAACTTTTGTGTTCTTTGCCATCCGCCGCTACTTCCTCTTAGATAGAGGATTCTATTCTAGACGAAACTCTTTTCCTTATCAGCACCCTCGATCCTTGGTACGGGGACATCATTGTCTACTTGGAGACATCCTCTTTCCGTCCCGAGACCTCGAAAGACACTCGTCGATGGATTCGACACCAAGCCCAACCATATCGCATCGTTGGGGACACCCTGTACCGTCTCGGTGTTTATTCGGTTCTTCGCCGATGCTTAACCTTCGAAGAAGCTGAAAGAGTTCTAAATGATTGCCACTCTGGTGCTTGTGGCGGTCACATGTCTGGATATGCCACCGCATAAAAAATCCTCTGTGCTCGCTACTTCTGACCTTCTATTTTTAAGGATTGCATTCTTGCCATCCGTTCCTGTCATGAATGCCAGATTTACCAACGGAAGATGCGTGCGCCCCCTACCCCGCTGCACCCCGTTCTAACCGTCGGCCCCTTTGCCAAATGGGGCATTGATTATGTGACATGTAACCCTCGCTCGGCCGGGGGGCTTGGATACATCATCGTTGCTGTAGATTACTTTACGAAATGGGATGAGGCGATGCTTACATTGTTTGAAGACGGTCACATCGCAGCGCAGTTTCTGTTTAACCATGTTATTTCGCGGTTCGGAGTTCCACAAGCCATTGTCACTGATCACGGAAAACACTTTCGTAATCATATGATGGCAGAGTTAACAACCCAGATAGGTCTTAGGCATGATAGTTCGACTCCATACTATCCTCAGGCAAACGGTCAAGTGGAAGCCGTGAACAAGGTCTTGGTCACGATGCTTCAAAGAACTTTTCGCATGCACAAGTCTAGTTGGCATTTGATGTTGTTTTCCGCCTTGTGGGCCTACCGTACCTCTACGAAGGACGCCACTGGTTTCACTCCTTTTCTAGTTAGTATATGGACTGGAGGCGACCCTTCCCATTGAGTGTGAGATTCCTTCACTCAAATTAGCCATCGAGTTACTCCCCGATACTACTGCTATAGAAGAGTGGCTTCTTTACTTGGAACGACTGGATGAGACACGTCGTCTAGCCTCCCTAGCTATTGAAGCTCAAAAGAAGCGAGTGAAAACTCACTTCGATAACACTGTTAACCCCCGCTCTTTCATCGATGGAGATCTAGTACTGCTCTACGATCAAGCTAACGATAAGCTGGGGGTAGGAAAACTTGAGCCAATGTGGCATGGGCCCTATATTGTGAAAAGCGTTTTACAAAAAGGTGCCTATGAGCTTATAGATTATGAAGGTAATCCCCTGGACAGGCCCTGCAATGGGCTGTATCTCAAGAAATATTATGCCTGAGCCGAGGCACTCTCTCTCCTTTTTGCACATGCGTATGCTTTTAAGAGTGTGTTGTGTGTATGCGTGTTTATTTAGTTTTTATCTCAGTGTGTCGGCGTGACTGCCGCTTATTGTGTCTTTTTCTTCTTGAACAGATGCCTGGATCACCTTACGTTGGTTTCGCTGATGGTGCTTCTCGCAGTACTCGCAATCTGTCATCTGCGGCATGGGTGATCTACGATCCTCATGGTGAGTTAGTAGATATTCAAGGGGTGTGTCTGGGTTATACAACGAACAATGTGGCTGAATATAGTGCTGTAATTGAATTATTAGCCAAGGCGATTAACCTCGGAATCCTCGCATTGGTTGTAAACATAGATTCTCAACTTGCAGTCCACCAGCTCAACGGACGATATTCTGTGAGAGATCATCGCATTTTAAGGTTGTATTTACGTGTTAAGTTATTGGAAATATATTTTGATTACATTACTTATCATCGCATCCCAAGAAGACTTAATGCAGTAACCAATTTATTAGCTAACTATGTATTGGACAAACATTTGCATAATATGTAAATTAACATGATACAGGAAGCATAAGATACAATAAAAACACCATGTATATATATATATATATATATATATATATATATATATATATATTATATATATATAATATATATATAATATATATTAATAATAATTATATATATATATATATCGTGTGGCGCACTGAGGCGCTCAAAAAATAGAATGTACATGTCTGGATAGAGTCTGTGTTCTTCGTACATCTGAGACACATGTCTCTCAAAAAATATGCAGAAAATAAAGCCTAGGAGTCTAAGCAAGGTGGTGCTCATGATAGCACATCACCGCTCGCACCAATCATCTCAACAGACGGTGGACGCGAGTCGGCACATCTCCCAATCTGGCATAACCGGGAATCCCTTGGGCAAGCCCCTCGAGATTCTGTATCAGCTCCTCCCCCATGACACCTCTTGCGTGAGGGTTGGCTGCGTGTTGGCCTCTTCGCGCTGTAGGGGATAGCCCGGCTGGTCGCTCTGGGCCCACATCTGCATATACATATAATCATCATCAGAACAGGCATGTATTAAAAAAGACAAAAAAAATGAAAAACATTAAAATCAAGGAGTTCATACCTAACTCCTCCTCCCATTCCTCCCCCTCTGGTAGTGGAAGGTCTGGGTCTCCCATGAAACTCGTCCCTGCATACGGCCAATCCTGGATCACGATTAGCTATCGTCGGAGCCATATGAAGAACTCGGGATGCCATGACATCTCCTGGCCTCCTCCTCCTCTGGGCATCAATGCTGCCCAACGAGCCATTCTAGGCTCTTATGGCAATGAATCTACCACCACGGCTCTCTGAATCTGGAAGAGTGGTATTCGTTCCAAGAAGAAAGATACCACGATCGAACCATATGCAAACTGTTTCGTCTCTGCTCGCTTGCAATTTGTGAGCTGCCTCTTAATGTTAGTAGTCACAACTGCAGCCCAGTTAAAGATGGTCGGACTGAGGCATTCAGTCGCTAGTATCAGGTGGTTCTTGGTGGCCTCGTGGGGTGCTTGTACCCTAGCTGCGCGTGTGATGATGAAGAGGATGGCTTTCAGAGTCAAATCCCGGATGGTGTTGATTAACACCTTAGCACTCCGCTGCCCGAATTGTGCTTCCGGACACACTCGAGCTTTCACTTCACCAACCTTCTCCCCAGAAGGTCTACTACCAGTCAGAATAGGAACCGCCCCTCTCCGTGACAATCCCGTGATGAAGTATACATCATAAAACTCAAGCTCTAAGGTCTGATTCCGCAGACGAAACACTTGGTCGTCTACGTCCCAAGCATCAATGATAAACTGGAGTAACTGAGGTTGCGACCGCATGTATGATGTGAGGAAGAATTTTTTAAGGCCACAATCCCTCACGGCGTTCATGCACCCTTCATCCTCAATGGCTAAAGCATCGACAATGTCATGTTCTCGTTATTTCCATTCTACCACCATTTTGACCTGTTTCCTACACCCACAAGGACAAATTTACCTTTATTAGGGCATTGGAAAATTCATAATCCAGGGAAATTTCAATTTGAACCGGTAAAAACATGTAAAAACTTGGGTCACGCGGTTAGCGCAACTGTTCTTAAAACAGTTGTGCTAATGGCGCGGCTCCCTTGGGTATTTCACCCCATTAGCGCGGGTCCATGCTCGATACCCACGCCAATGGGTCGAAGCCCTAATTTTGAAATTCCCCCTTTGTTGGGGCTCAGTCAGGAACTAAATGAATAAAAAATAGTATGAAAATGGAGCTAAGGGAAGCGCCTCTTACCTGGAGCTGACGAGGTCGCGAATGGTTGCACGGATTGGTCGTAATCGCCGCCCAAATTTTGCCTCCCAAATGGACCCTTTTCACTCTTCAAGAGGAAAATGGTAAAAGTAATTTTATTTTTACATTTTCACCCTATTTATAAGATTTTAAACTCATTTTTTGGGTTTAGAAAGGTTATTTTTGAATATTTTAATGTATTTTTGGTGGAAAATGGGTTTTACGTTTACTTCTTGTGCAATGACAGGTCTTTTACGCAGCTTCAGACTCGGTAAATACATGAAAAAGTCACTTTGGAGTCATCTTTTAGCTCTTTTCTCACTCACTAAACATGAAAAGATCACCGAGTTATTCCTCTTGACTCGTTAAATGTAAATAAGGGGCGATCACTTTTAAACTCTTTTTCCGACCGTATAAAGAATGAAAAGATCGTAGGACCTTTGTCATTTAAGGTTCGTTAATGAAAACGAAACGACGTGATATCGATCTCTTTTTTACTTTTTCGGATCAATGTCACTATTCACGAAAAGTAATCCTTGGTCGTAATGATCGGGCGGTTCTTTCGAGCATCGTTTTATACTTTTTCGGGCTCGAGAGACACAACTTTACGAAAAAGGACACCCATGGAGTCTTCTTTTCGATGTCTTTTCAAACTCTCTAAACATGAAAAGGCGCTGAGTTCTTCCTTTGTCAGACTCATTAAAACTTAATGACATCGGATTCCGTCGAAATGACGCTCCTCAAGTATATGCTATCCCCGTCAAGCTTGCCATCCCAAAATAACCAAGGTACTTGCGAGAAATGGTGGGGGAATAAAGGAATCATAATCGTCGTCATCGGCAGTATGTCGCTCTCAGTCACACATGTTCTTGTAAAGCACTTCACCCCTCTCTCTCTCGGGCCTCATGCTTTAGGGGGCATCTGTTACACAGTAATTTGTCACCGTTTGTCACCGTCCGTGTTACCCCTCTCCCGCATCTTGGAGGACACATTCCGGGACTTGTGAGAAGTGAAAAAACTTGAAACCACTTGCATTATTCACCTCTAAACATGAGCTTCATATGACCTTAAGACATCTCCTCCTCATTGCCCTTAAAAACAACCCTTTTTTCATTAGCATTGGTGCCCTGTGTTATGCCCACGCCAATGGGGAAAATCCTAATAAAAGGGTGCGCCATTAGCGCTCTGTCCGAGAGTCGCAATCGCGCCAACCATTTTGGGCAAAGTTTTGAACTAATCAAACCTCTGAAGGTTCTGTCCAACTCATTCACCAAACTGACTCCAAGTTAAGTGAGGATGGTTTGGCTTCGAACCTCCTTGGATGGAAAGTAGTTTGCCACCATTCCATGGAAGTTTCCAAGTGATGAAGCCAAATCCATTATTGTTGTGATTGACCTTATCTCTTCATTTTCCTCTATAAAAGCTTGTCTCCATGGCTTGATCAAGCTAGTTCTCACTCTAGTGGCAATACTTGTGCTGAAAGGAAGATATCAAAAGATAAGAGTTGCAAGAAGCCTTCTTTGTATCCATAAGGCTTTACCTAAGTAAGGAGACTTTGTCACTAAAGAGAGAGAGAGCTTGTCCCTCACCCCTTCAAAATTTTGCAAGACTTGTGTAGCTCAGCACCCAGCCAAAGGAGGACTTGACGTCACGACGCTGGTTGTATTCTCCTTTGTTGATTATTAATAATAAATGACTATCGTTATGGTTCCATTCTCGTTGTACTTGTAATGGTTGATGTTGAATTATATCCTTCGTGACTAAAGTATAATTGCATATATTAGATTTCACGCTTGTGGTTGTGTTGTTCTCTTTGTGTGCAGATGTCCATTCACGTGGATAGTGTAGGATCGTGACCGGCCAAGGTAGAGGAACGTGGGCAACGTCTCTTCTACAAACTAAAGCGTTGGATCTCATGTAGGTCTTCATCACCTACCTTTTATTTGCAATTAGGAACTTGGGTGATAACATTGTTTGATTGTTGCTAGACCCTTTCTGGGCTAGTAGGGATTGCCTCTATGAGTAGAGGGGATTTACCTCTCCAACATTAGGAATAATTAACCTAGATAAAACTATTCAAGATATACCCTCCCACATATATTAAATTCTAGATAAATGAAATTTTATGCCATTTTTATTTCCTTTTTTAGCATATAACCTATTTTTTTCATATTTTCTTTTATATATTTACAAAAATATTTGACTAAAAATTTTCTAAGAATATAATGTTGAACCAAGCCTATTTCTTTTGAGAATAATTATGGTTATATTAGTTTTGTTTTCATTGATTGTCTTTATTTTCACTATCTCCCATAGCATGAAAAAGTTTTGATATGTTTTTGTAGCTTTTGTTGCTATTGAGAGTCCAACAAAAACATCTAGAACATGAATTTTGAATGGTTTTCTATGTGAGCCTATTGTGTTTGCAATATAGTTACAAGATATGGCCATATCCACACAAGGGGTGAAAAAATATGGTAAAAAGTTTTAAAACATTAATAAACCCCGTGATGGCCTTCATTTGGCATTGAAATTATCCATACAAGTATGATTTTTTACTGCAAGTTTTCCCTTTCAATTTTGTTTTAATCCCATCTACCTAGCTAAGAATTTATCTTAAACAACTATAGCATAGTTAGGTTTTGTATGGGTTGGTCTATCTTTGAAACTTCCCATGAAAGCTGCAAGCCACCTATGTTTGAAAAAGTCATCTCTCTCAATCGAGCACACTCTTCTATACTACCCTTAGGTACACCATTTTAATCCATGCTATTTACCTCCTAGCTAGACACACTACTTATATGCCATATGTATAGCTAGTATGAACTTATTAAATTTTCCTAGAAATTGCAATAAGTAATGTTTTATTTTGGTTTTCAAATAAATTTTTGCTCTTGTCAAAGTTGAGTTTTATCTTTTCTTCAAAAAACACAATAAAAAATTTGCTCACTTAGATGGGCACTCAAGGAAAAATGCAAATACAAGTATCTCTTTTTTAAGATTCACTTCCACATTCCCTCCAAAATAAGCTAAGTAAAGGGCTAGGAAGAGGTCACATGGATGCAATATACTTGAAGCTTCATACAAACACTTGTATGTTATCTCTCATGGCTACATGCACTTTAATATCTAAAAATTTTTTAATAACCAATTTATATTAAAGCAATCCCAAAAAATATAAGTTTCACTAAATAGAATTCTATCAAAAACCCAATATTGATTTAAAGAAATAAATTTCAATAATAATCATATGAAAAATGGCAATAGATTACAATAAGTAAAATTAAAAAATAATAAAAGTTTGAAGTAAAAAAATCCTTAGAATAAACCTATGTCAAATAATTTTTCTCATTCAAAGCGGCAATACAATACTTTAAAACGGCCACGTCCTGGAAAACCACAAATAAGAAACTCTGATTTTTCCTAAAACAGTCACATCGGCAAATACCAGAAATACGAATCTGATTTTGCAATACAGAATCTGATTTTGATGTTTAATGAGATGAGCGTTGGAGTGTAGTTTGAACCATGGGAAGTAGGAATTTCTAACTCTGAAACATCTATCGAAAACTCGCGGTTTATGTGATCACAGTGCATTTGACTGGCGTCAAATTCCATCCCTGATGGCAAGCGTTACCCAGAGACGGAAGTAGATAATGTCATTGATATAGAATTGGCTTGTAATCTGGGGTCCATATACAGAACTAGCCCGATAAACCCCTTGAAAAAGACGGTTCTTCGGAAACGCAACCATATACTGTTTTAAAAACACACGGTCCTCCTTTGACATTACTTCCAACTCCATTACAATTCTTCCACTTTTCTGTGTATCACCAACCTGCGCATTCACAATATTGTCGTCGAGCTGACCACCATTGTAATCATCCTCGCCGCGCTCAGGGTAAAAAATGTGGAAGTCTATAGTGAATTCATACATGTTGAAATTCCGGCAAGCAAGCCCTTGAAACTTGAGGCCCTCGAACATGAAATCTTGGAAATATATAGCCGGTCTATCTTTCAATACTTGACAGTCATCTGTGTGGAGATTCCAAACGGCCATACAATGGGGATGAGGGGTGTCATACTCCGTCACTGTAAGGGGTTTCTGCTGGTAAGCCCTTCTGTTAAATCTGACAATGTTATGAGGTGCTTCTGTCTTCAAAAAGAGTGCCTCTATTACTGCCTGTGTTGTGCACATATTGTCCAAATCAGTAGATTGAAGAGCTTCTCTCAGCTTTTGTAGGCTCATATTTTGAAAGCGTATCAAGCGACAAAGCTTGTTACTTAATACTTGTCTCCTTTCATCCTCGGGATAATGATTTCTGCCCCACTTTATTGCAAAATCGTACACGACATCTTCATTGGTAACGGGCAATTCATCACTTGATAATACCACCTCCATGACAGATAAAGGAAGATTGAGAAGCTCTTCTTCCAACAAGAGTTGACTGTATATCATTCAGAAGACAACAGGATTAATGAGATGCCCAGTAAGTCTTTAGAAAAAAGATAAATATGCGAATATACACCAGGCACATCCTAGCAACTAAAAACAACACGCACATCCTAGGAATGAACTTACTCATTTTCAATATGTTCAAAACATTGAATTAGAAACCGCTTTGCAGCGTCTTTCAGTCGCGGTACAGTGTTTGTATGCACGATGGAAGGCAGCTGTAGATAAAGCGATGCAGATTCTATTGTCATAGGTGATTTCTGCAAGGCATGTGTACAATAATTGACACATGATTTTACACGGAATTTGTGGGCAACCATTAAAACATCCAGGAGCTCAGGTGTAGAACGCGCCTCCAGTGTTCCCTTGTACATGAACTGCAATAAATCCACGAACGCCACTTCCTCTGCGAACACACAAGAATGTTTACAAAGCAAAATAAAAGGCCACACCACTAAGTTAAATATAACACAGAAAATATGTGATAAGGTGTTAGTATATATTAGTTTTTATTTTGAAAACTTTTAATTGGACGTTTACAAAGAGTTGAGAGAAATTGGTTTAAGTTGGAGTCTCTTTGAGAAACAGAACCGGATATTAATATGTTAATTGTGAAACAGAAAACATCTATCCACAAAGAAAATAAAAAAATAATGAAAAATGGTTACCTGAACAGCTTAAATGAAGTGTGACATCCTGCTTTTTTGATCCTTTCATTCCATTTGATAAAAGCTTCAATATAGTAAAACGAAAAGAAATAAAATGTATGTTCATATAAAATATTTCTAGCATTCAATAATGGAAATTTAAATAAAGGGACACTTTTTTCATACTTTCTTGAAGAAAGGACTTTTTTCAGCGAGTATGGGTGAACTAATATATATACGACGACTATTATAACAATCCTTCTCCTTAGAACAGTCTTTCTCACTACTGGTATCTTCATTGTCTGCATGGCGAAGTGAGGTTGAAAAAGAACATCAGAAAGAAAACTCAATTAACAGTTTAATAAGCTTAAATTTTGATTGTAATTTAATGATCAAAATTCAGTAAAGCAATACCATATGACAGTCTCTGTGAATCCGGCCCAATCTCTATCCGCAGTTGGCGATCTGAAAAATCCCTAATCTCTATCCGCAGTTGGCGATCTGAAAAATTTATGTTGTCAAATGCAAAAGAGAAGTCTGGCACGTCACTTGATCCATCGTACACATGTTGGTCCATCTTTCCCTTTCCTAATCTGCCATTGTAAACCTCAATTAGTTTACCATTATTGCATATGCAAGAAGAAAACATCCATTTAATATAAATTCACTATACTAAATATAAATATTTTATACTAAAAGAAGAGTATCTATGTTATATGTCCATGTATTTGAAGCCACAGCTAAATTAATATAGACAGGTATGTCATGTCTTCTGGTGATTTGGGTTGATTCATCAATTTATCAAATTCTCATTTTCTTTTACAGAGGCAAGAGTAACACCAGTTCTTAGAGGTCTACAAAACTACAAATGGTAAAATTGACTTTTACTAGTAGTCTCACTAGTGCTAACCCTTTCCTAAGTGCATCACTATTTTTTAATTCAAAAACCCCATATAGGTGCATCGTGCTTCTTTACAACTAAGTTTTAAAACCTAGGTTTCAAGAACAAATCAAATATGTAGATACCGCCAAGGTTTTCAAACAAACCATGTAGAAAACCTCTAAGTTGTAAGATGGAAAACCTATTTATATTTTCATCTTCTTTTCAAAATTTCAAATACCTCTATAAAAGATTTAATAAATAAATAAATAGCTATTTTTTTAATAGCGTACAACCTAAAATAGAATCAGAATTAGTAAGTAAAACAAACCTGTATCAATTCTCCCTGTATCAGCTAGTCTTTCTCCCACTTGATAAACACTGAGTACAACAACCTGTAAAAAGACAAATATAGCCAACCTTAAGGATGGGAATGACTAACAAGTGCAATTTTGTTTTGTTTTGTTTTTTTTCTTATATATAGTTTTTTATCTGTGTAATAGAGCAGACATTTAAAAAATGTTTACCATATATTATGTCCCATTAGTAATTATTTTCCTTTGAATAAATAATTAACTAAAAACCACCCTAATCTTTCTTACCAAATGCGATCAAATCTCTTTTCCCCTAAAAGAGGTTTGATGGGTGGGATCTAGATGTGCAGGATGGTGTCAGCTACTACTTGCATGAGACTTTTGCAGGGCCATCTCATCCACCTCTATCTGCTAGCCTGGGAAGCAGCTATTCCATTCTCGGAATCAAATAGCCACAGTCAGGTCTGGTCACTTGTAGGGGCGGTCAAATCTTGGCCTCCAGGGTCTAGATCTAAGTCAGATCTGAAGATTTTCTTGGTTGATTTCTCAGATCTATTCCTGCAAACAATATTTGAGCCCTGTGTACTGTGTAGGAGCAACCCAGTGACCAATATGTACTGCTTGCTCTCCCCTGCATTATTGGACCAACCTCCCTGCCCGGACGAAAATAGTAGGTGGGCTTCTCAAAAAAAGATTCCAAGTAGGAAGCTGCACCTGCCTTTCCCAAAGTACCATGGGTTGGCGACTAGACAGATAAAGACCTTTGTATCTCAAGGAATTTGATACCTCTCACTTTCACCTATTGGTAGTTGGATTTAGGTTAGTTTAATTTACGGGTTTAAATAGCCTATATTTCACGTTAATACCATGGGTCAATACCATAGATTCTCAATACCATTATTGGCCCATAGATTGTTGTTTTTATCTTTATTATTATTTTATTTTTACACTGTTATTTTTATTTTATTCGGATCTATTTACATTACATTAATATTTTTTTTTCTTAAATTGACTTGGTCAAAATGTTAAAAGTTACATTACAACAGAATTACAATATTGATTTATTTAATTTATGACAAAAAAGATTAAAATATTGTTGTTAATTTTTTTTTGCAATTTTTAAAGTTTTAAAAATGTTTTTAAAACTTTGCGGTGGATTTCTATATATATTATATATATAATTATATATATAAATATATTATATATATAATATATTATTTTCAAGGCTATTTAAATGGGATATTTGGTTTTCAATGGTAATATGGGTTTTTTTAAGAGTTTTTTCACTCAATAGATGGATTTTTGAGACGTACCATTGTAGAACAAGGAAAACAACATAAGTTTTCTTTAAGTTAAACTTCTAGCACCAATGTCAGGTGGCTAGTTTGAGTTCTGCAATGATTAAGTTTTGGTTTGAGTTCTAATTTTTTATCATGATGTTGGCCACTAGGTTTGTATATATATATATATATATATCTTATGGACTTGGTTAATAGCTATGAGGTTAGTTGAACCTCATATTTTTTAAGGTTAGCCAAAATTTGAACCTCATAGTTAAAGTTGTGACGTAGTCTATAACTCATAAGGAGTGGACTCCGTGTGAAAGGAGGACATGACTTAAAATGAAAAATGTGTTTATAAATATGAACATATAAATTTTAATTGATAAACAAAATCATCCTCAATGCACCTGTTACACTGAAATTTGTCACCTTGACTATCTGCAGTCTGTGTGGCCTCATCAATATCCACATTGTCCTCTTTGTCAAGCCCCATACCTCTGCTCTTCATGTCAAAACTTCAAAGAGAGAGAAAGTCACTTGAAAACATGTTTATCTCTGGGTATGCAGGTTCTCTCTAC